>JAMKQA010062895.1:0-11345 GCA_024699735.1 Posidonia australis
GTTTCAGGGTTAGTTTGGTCATTAGACCATTTAGGTGCCCTAGTATTTAAGAAGGCTAAGGCACAGAATATGTAACCTCTTTTGGCATTATGTAGCCCTATTTTGTCTCCAATTGTGTGGAGAGAACTCCTCCCTCTTCTATCCAGATCTAGGGTTTCATGTGAGGTTCATCTGTGGGGGAGGGTTTGGATGCTTGGGATGTGAGCATCGTTCGTATTCCTGTTTTCTTCTTCACCACTCGACACAACATGCTCAACTGGTTCAACTACAGCCCTCATCTGCCTATCGACATGGCGCTAGGGCCCACCTAGCTAACAGTCGAGAATACGATTTTATTGCCTCGGCCTGGACAAATGAAGCCGTCATAGACTTCTATACTAGATAGGGTGGAACCCAATTATCTTTTCCTTTCGACTTCGCCCTGTTCGGACAAGGTCATTCTAGATTTCTGTTCTAGTCAGGAGGAATCCAATCTTCTTTGTTGGGCTTGCTCTAGTTGAACAAGTCTTATTTTCATTTTCTTCTAGGCCTCGGACAAGGTCTGGAGCTGACCCAATAAGTAAACTATCACTTAGGTTGATATCCTAAACTATCACTTAGGTTGATAAGTTAAACTACCACTTAGGGTGATATTCTAAATAATCACTTAGGATGATAACCTAAACTATCACTTAGGATGATATTTTAAACTATCACTTAGGATGATATCCTAAACTATCACATAGGCCGATATCCTAAATTATCACTTAGGTTGATATCCTAAACTATCACTTAGGATGATTCCTAATCTATTACCCAGGCTGATATCCTAAGCTATCGCTTAGGCTGATAACCTAAACTATCACCCCTTCGGCTGACAAGTCTGATATCCTGTCATGTCCTTTCTTTAGGCTGATAACCTAAACTATCACTTAGGTTGATAACCTAAACTATCACTTAGGCTGATATCCTAAACTATTAATTAGAATGGTATCCTAAACTATCACTTAGGTTGATAACCTAAACTATCACTCAGGCTGATAACCTAAACTATCACTTAGGTTGATATCCTAAACTATCACTTAGGCTGATAACCTAAACTATCAGTTAGACTGATATTCTAAACTATCACTTAGGCTGATATCTAAAACGATCACTTAAGTTGATAACCTAAACTATCACCTAGGCTGATATCCTAAACTATCACTTAGGCTGATAACCTAAACTATCACTCCATCGATTAACAAGTCTAATATCCTATCATGTCCTTTCTTTAGGCTGATATCCTAAACTATCATTTAGGCTGATAAACTAAACTATCACTTAGGCTGATAACCTAAACTATCACTTAGGTTGATATCTTAAACTATCACTTAGGCCGATAACCTAAACTATCACTTTAGGCTGATATCCTAAACTATCACTTAGGCTGATAACCTAAACTATCACTTAGGCTGATAACCTAAATTATCACTTAGGCTGATAACCTAAACTATCACTTAGGCTGACAACCTAAACTATCACTTAGGCTGGTAACCAAAACTATCACTTAGTCTGATATCCTAAACTATCACTTAGGCTGATATCCTCAACTATCACATAGGCTGATAACTTAAACTATCACTTAGGCCGATAACCTAAACTATCACTTAGGCTGATATCCTAAACTATCATTTAGACTGATAACCTAAACTATCACTTAGGCTGATAACCTAAACTATCACTTAGGCTGATAACCTAAACAATTATTTAGGTTGATAACCTAAACTATCACTTAGACTGATATCCTAAACTATCACTTAGGCTGATATCTTAAATTATCACTTAGGCTGATAACCTAGACTATCACTTAGGCTGACAACCTAAACTACCACTTAGGCTGATATCCTAAACTATCACTTAGGTTGATATCCTAAACTATCACTTAGGCTGATAGCTTAAACTATCACTTAGACTAATAACTTAAACTATCACTTAGGTTGATATCCTAAACTATCACCCAGGCTGATATCCTAAACTATCACTTAGGCTGATAACCTAAACTATCACCCCTTCGGCTGACTGGTCTAATATCCAATCATGTCCTCTTTTTTAAGTTGTTATCATAAACTATCACTTAGGATGATAATCTAAACTATCAATTAGGCTGATAACCTAAACTATCACTTAGGTTGATATCCTAAACTATCACTTAGGCTGATAACCTAAACTATCACTTAGGCTGATATCCTAAACTATCACTTAGGTTGATATCGTAAACTATCACTTAGGCTGATATCCTAAACTATCATTTAGGCTGATAACCTAAACTATCACTTAGGCTAATAACTTAAACTATCATTTAGGCTCATAACCTAAACTATCATTTAGGTTGACAACCTAAACTATCACTTAGAGTGATATCCTAAACTATCACTCAGACTGATATCTTAAATTATCACTTAGGCTGATAACCTAAACTATCACTTAGGCATACAACCTAAACTAGCGCTTAGGCTGATATCCTAAACTATCACTTAGGCTAACAGCTTAAACTATCACTTAGACTAATAACTTAAACTATCACTTAGGTTGATATCCTAAACTATCACCCAGGCTGATATCCTAAACTATCACTTAGGCTGATAACCTAAACAATCACCCCTTCGGTTGACAAGTCTAATATCCTATCATGTCGTTTTTTTAGGTTGATATCCTAAACTATCACTTTGGTTGATAACCTAAACTATCACTTAGGCTGATAACCTAAACTATCACTTAGGCTGATATCCTAAACTATCACTTAGGCTGATATCCTAAACTATCACTTAGGCTGATAACCTAAACTATCACTAAGGCTGATATCCTAAACTATCACGTAGGCTAATATCGTAAACTATCACTTAGGCTGATATCCTAAACTATCATGTAGGCTGATAACTTAAACTATCACTTAGACTGATAACCTAAACCATCATCCCTTCGACTGACAGGTTTGATATCCTATCGTGCCCATTCCTTAAGTTGATATCGCTCGGGCTGATATCGCAAACTATCCAGTTGACATCCATCATCAATCTACCCCTTAGTCGGCAAGTTCGATATCTTGCCATGCATCCTTCCGGGCGGAAAGGTCTGCCATTTGCCAAGTTCCCCCTGTCGAGTGACGAGCCCAATAGTTTTGTCTAGGCATCCCTTGGCATGAGTCGAGAAATCCCTCGTGCTCCTTTCCATGGGCTGGTGGGCAATCCACTCATCGTTTGCATTGTCGTCATGCATCACTCAGCTTTGGGATCAACCCTTGCATCAGCATCATGCATAGGCCACGAGTCATGACTTTCGATGCATCCACCGAATAAGTGGCTTACGGCCCCCACGCAAGTACCACTCTCCCGTTGACTCATGTGGGGTGTCTTGTCAACCTTGAGCATCGGTCTTGATTCCCTCGACCTCGCTTAGGGAGGGGCATCTGTAGACATCCTGATTTTGTAATCACTTAGCAGCAGGCTCCTCTAGAAAGATGCTCTTGTTGTAACCACCTAAACCCTAACTCAACCTGAACCCACAAACCCACTCAAGCCCACACAAGCCCATTCATGCCCACACAAGCCCACTCTGACCTAATTTAAGCAAAACCCATAATTAAAAGTCAAAACTACACAAAACTCATTTAAAACCAAAATTAATTAAGTAAAAACCCAAATTAAAACCAAAATCAAGTAAAATACATTTAAAACATTTAAAACCCAAACTAATTAAGTAAAAACCTAAACCAAAATCAAGTAAAACTCATTTAAATCATTTAAAATCCAAATTAATTAAGTAAAAACCCAAATTGAAACCAAAACCAAATAAAGTCCATTTAGGCCATTTAAAATCCAAATTAATCAAGTGAAAACCCTAATTAAAACCCTAATCAATTAAAACTCAATAAAATCCATTAAAGAATAAAATATAATTAAAAAGAACCCTAACCCAAATAAAATCAAGCAAAAAACAATTAAATCAAAATCTAAATAAAATCCTCAATTAGATCAAACAAAAACCAATTAAATCAAAATTTAAATGTAAACCCTAATTAAATCAAGTAAAAATTAATTTCAAAAGTAATCAAATCTATAACTTAAACACAAAACCCGAATCCATTTAAATCTAGAAAAACCCTAAAACTAATAAAACCCAAAATCCCAATTAAAATCACAAAAACCCTAAAATAATAAAATCCAAGAACCCTAATCAAACTTAAGCTAAATTAAACTCAAAACCCTAATTAAAATCCAAAAACCATAATTAAACTCAAAACCCTAATTAAAAATCCAAAAAACCCTAATCACTTAATTAAACTCAAAACCCTAATTAAAATCCAAAAACCCTAATTTTACTCAAAACCCTAATCCCTAAAACCTTTAATAAATTAAAACCCCGAAAGCCCTAATATAGAATCAATTAATTAAACTTAAAAATAATACTAATTTAAAACCAATTAAACTTTAAAATCACAAAATCAAAAAACTTAATTAAAATCACCAAAACAAAAACCAAAACCCTAAAACATAAAAAAAAGAAAAACCCAAAAAATCAAAAGCCCACTCACATAGGCCAAAAACAAGCCTAATACACCCCATTTATTCTTCAATCAAAAACTTAGGAAAGAAAAAAATAATTCCGGCTACCCTCTCCAATGACCCCTGAGTTTTTTGGTGGCAATCCCAAGAACTCCAGACCATATCTTCTCCTCCCTGTGATCTCCGATGATCCCTAACAGCTCCTACCAGCTCACGCGAGCATCAGACGGTCCTCAGCCATCGGGGAGGAAGATCAATAGCTTTGGAGGCCAGCGCTAGTGTGTGAAACACCCCATCATTGACACCATTCTCCAGCGTGCTTCAACACCCTACAAATCCCTTTCAAAACCCCTATAGAACCCAAGGACCTCGACCTTCATCAGAACACCCCCTTTCCACCAGTTTGCAACCCAGAAACCTTGAATCAATGCTGCTAGAGTGATCATTGGAGCATCGCCGACAGCCACGCTGGAGAGACAACAACCCCCTTAGACAGGTAATCCCCCATCTAGTTTATTTTTTATCCTCTTTTAGTTTCATTAGGATCAGTCGAGGCTCTCAGGCGTGTTTCGCCAGAAATCTCCACCCTTGTCCGCTGTCTTCCCCCCTTCCGGTGGTGGGTTCACCACCACTAGCGAGGCCAGTGGCCTCCTAGGTCTAGGGAAGGCCCCATGGGCCTCTCCTCCCTCTTCCTCCTCCTCCTCCCTAAGCTTCCATTGCTCAGTAGGAGTCCAGTTGGCCTCCAACGACCAAAGCCCTCATTGCTGCACCTGTAACTGCCGACCACTGCCATCGAAGCTCCCTTTAGCCTCCAGTTGTGTCCCTTCCACACCACCTCCTCCCGAAGCTCCGCTGCGCCACTTGGAATCTCTCTGCGCATCTACGTCGCCGTTTTAGACCCTAGATCCCCGTCTCCACCTCTGTCACGACTGTCACCGGAGCCCACGACAGGGAGAGTACTCTAGCCAATCTTAGTCCTCACTGACACCTCTAGAAACTTCGTCAAGACACCCCAAAGCTTCCCTGATCTTCACCGCGCTGGGCCGCTGCCTTCAGGACCGTGCATTTGAAGTCTCGTCGTGGGAGAGGAACACCAGTAGGGGGAGTCGACGGCATGTTCCGATCGTCGAGGACCTGATCGGCACCGTTGGATCGTCCCCCATCTCCTCCTCCAGCTTTTGTGCCACCTAGATCTTCGAATCGCCGACGGTGACCGGTAGCTTTTAGTTTTTTTTAATTAAGTTTTTATAGTTTTAAAACGTTACAATTAGATCCTAGGAATTTACACTTTGGCCCCTGTATTTTTTTAATTAAAATAGCAATTCTTTTTGTTTCATTGTAAACATTGCATGTTTTATCCTATTTAACTTTAATTTCATTCTCAGTTCTGTAAATGTTTGTTTTCTCACACTTAAGCCCCTGGAATCTTGTTTTCTTTGCAACTAAGTCCTAAACATTTGCATCATGCCCCCAATGCTTTGTTAAAACGAGTTCTCTTTGTAAAATTTGCACTCTAGGCCTTGAAAGACTTCATAATTACACTGATCATCATAAAAGTCTAATTTTCATCACATTTAAGTCCTGAAACTTTGCATGAAAGCCCTTTAATTTATAGCAGACACATATTGAGTGTAGGAAATTTGCATCCATGCCCTTAGTTTCATTTCAAATTCATCATTTAGGGTTTTAATTGTTTTCACACCCCTTTTTGACATTTTTCACTTCTCTTATTTATAATTTTGCACGTAAATATAGTTTTCACTTAAAAATCATGTTTGCATTGTAAAATAATCTTTGATTTCATATTTTGGTCACATTTACACTTTATGTGTGAATTTTGCAGATTATACCTTGAATTCTCAGAAATTAGCAAAGTGCAATTTTCACGCATCTCACACTATAGTGCCACATTTTTCTTTTAATCCATCATCTGCACACTAGGATAGAAGTCACTGAACATACTTTAATCAAGATGTCCCCTTTTCATTTAAATTTGCGTTTTAGTCCTTGATCTTGCTCTTTAACATGTTTACATCGTTTTCTCTTATTTACGACCTTGTCCCTTTCATGTTTTCTTGTAGCTAACATTTTTCATGACATTTTGCATATATTAGACCATGTACCATACACATGTACATAGTTATCACACTTGGCCTCTTGAAATTACCAAATCACCCTTGAACCCTCAATTCATGCACATGCATGTTAATTTTTGCACTAAGTCATGTATAATCTCTGTATAAATTATTCTTCAGCATTTTCTACATATTTAGGCCTATTTTCATGCACTCTATATAGTTTTCGCTACATTTACACATTATTCCGTCCTTTTTGAGTAAGCCTGCATTCTATATGATTTTCCGTGGATATTTTCCTCCATTCATTTTTGGATTCCTTCACTTGACATTTGATTTGATTTCCTTTATTCTGTATTTTTGGGATTTTCTTTCGATTTGATTTGGATTTCATTACCCAAGGGCATACATTAACTGACCTAATGGCCTACATTGGCCTAATTGCGGATTATTTTCCCCTTTTTGATTTTTATGACATTTCTCATGATTTCGATGATTTAGGTTGACCCCACTTTTGATCTTTTTGATATTGGTATAATTTTCCAAAGCATTCTTTCCGAAAACATCATCATTTCATGTGATTTTCTTCACACATCACCATTTGGTCGTTTTGTACGGTCTTCTTTGCAATTTATCCATTCGGATTTCTGTGATGTTTTCTACGATTCTGATGATTTAGGTCGATTGCATTTTTGATTCTCTTGATGTCAACAAGGTTTTAGGGATCATGTTCTTCAAAAACATCGTCATTTCATGTGATTTTCTTTCTCATGTCATGTTTCGCTATTCTGTCATTTAATGTGGTTTTCTTCGTAATTTTTGCATGCATCTTGCACATCCATCTAGTCATGACTAGGCATTCATATTTGCATGATTAGAGCACAATCTAGGCTTAGAAAGCATTCATTCAACCTTTAGCAAACGAATCGGACTAGAAAGACCAAGTTTCTCAAGAGTACGGGGGTGCCTAATACCTTTCTCGTGAGTAACCGGAATCCTTACCCATCCTATAGTTTGTAAACATCTGGCCTTTTGATTTGCATCTCATGCATTCATCTCTTTTTGTAGTTTGTTTGTGGTTTTCCTTGTCTTTCCCTTAAAAGACTAGGTGGCAACTCCACTTTTTCCGTTTTATCTTATCTTATGCCTTCGCCATCCTAGCATGGCTGTGGCCTCCTCCCTCTGGTGCAACTCCATGTTGGATTCCCAAATGAGCATGGTCACACTATGAATAAAGAACCGGGTGAGGAAGTGAGCCCCTCCTTTGCCATACCGAGGTTTACGTCTCAGTCAGCATGTGTGTTCATGGTTGGGACCCCAAAGGCGAGAGTTCATTCTCATCGAGACTTTGTGCGGTTTCACCAAGGTGGGATTTGATGTAGTCTCACGGTGGGACTTGATCTACCAACACCTGGTGGGATTTATCTGCATGCTTAATAGTCTGTGTTTGTAATCAAAAGGTGTACCTTTCCCTACCTTAGAAGAATTGGCTAAGTTGTCTGAGGAAGGTACTAAAGTGCTACCCTTTACTCTCCTATTCTTGAAATTTGGTGGAGGGAATTAGTCTTGGCCTCAACAAGGAGATCGAAAATCGACTCCTAGTGGACACTGATTGTGGGTCATCCATAGATGCTTTAAATATCATTACGGGGCAATGTCTTTGTGATGAAAACACACTCAAGCTGTGGAGGCATGCTTCAGTAGGACGTTAAGTCCAATTCTAGCTGATTCGATTGTTGCATCATCGGCTAGACCAATTCGAGTTTCCTTACTTACTAGGTTTTCACTTGTAGGTAAGGTAGATGGCACTACTTATTTTATTTTTTGGCTTTTCTTGGTGTGACCATGCTGGTGGAACCCTACAAGGCTCTCCAAGGTGCGTGGAAGCACACGAGGAGTTCCGATACGGTCACAGCGAAGATGGTGAATCTGGAGAAGAAGACTAGGCTTGAAAACACCAAGGAAAGATAAGAAAAGGATAAGGAAAAGGAGTT
The DNA here is from genome assembly GCA_024699735.1 of Posidonia australis. Lineage (NCBI taxonomy): Eukaryota > Viridiplantae > Streptophyta > Magnoliopsida > Alismatales > Posidoniaceae > Posidonia > Posidonia australis. Next base: position 8,593 of record JAMKQA010062895.1, read on the forward strand.
GCCACCTAGTCTTTTAATAAGAAGACGAGGAAAACCAAACATAAAGGAAAAACTCAAAAGAAATCAAGGCGAAGAAAACATATGCATGCTTCGTACCTAATGGATGCAACACTTGGCCATTGTAGGCTAGAGAAAGGGTAAGGATTCTTGTTACGCATGGGGAAGGGGTTAGGCACCCCCATGCGCCTGAAGAACTCGGTCATTCCTGGTTTCCTTTTTGCTAATGGTCAATTGTGTGTATGCTTGTCTACTCTAAATGCACATGCCTACGATGACTGCAAAAACATGCCAATTCAAAGAAATAAAAGAAAAATGATAATCTGGGGGACAATGTAGGCATTGAAAGTGTCATTTTATTGTACGTCTTTGGGCGATGAGGAAAATCATGAAAATCGAGAATACTCGGAAAGCGTCACGTAAATCAGCAAAAACTCTAAGAAATTCTAGAAAATCAAATTAAAGAAAATAATCCTCATTTGAGTCAATGTCGGCATTGTTAAGCCTGTTAATGTACGCCATCGGGCGATGGAAATTCAAATCAAATCAAAATTATGAAAGTTGGAAGAAATTGGAGAAACAATGTGAAAATCGAGTTTGAAATGAGATGGAGATGTGTGCATGATGCAAAGAAGAAAGCATGAGAAAATATGTATGAAAAAAGGGAACAAAATGTACAAAATGCATGTGTGAGTGAAAAATGTAAATTCTAGGGGTTTTTGTGCAAAATTCACATATTCTGAATGAAGCTTGAGATTTTGGAGCAAAATCATAAAAAATGCTTAATAAAACGCTCTTTATGCAATTTGGAAGAAATTAGGGGTTTAGTGAGAAAATCTGTGCATTTTTTATCAAAATTAGGATTCCTAGGGTTCAATCTGTAATTTTGTCAGTAAAACATGTTTTAATGAAATTCTGAAGAAATTTAGGGTTCAATGTGCAAGACAATGGACTTATGTTTGAAAACAAGAAACCTCAGGGACTTTTCTGCAAACTTACCCTAAAAAACATGCATTCAGTGTGAAATCAATGAAGTTTAGTGTTTAAAATGCAATTCTGAACACAATTGAGTAAATATTTAAATCTCCAAGGTTTAATTTGCAATTGTGCCAGAAAATCATGCATTCAGAACAATTTTAATAAAGTTCAGGGCTTTTTGTGCAAAATGTTGGACTTAAAGATGAATTAAAAGTAAGTCAGAGGGTTTATGTCAAATATTAAAGCCTAGAAAACATTAATAAAACGGTACAAGGGTCACACTGCAATTTTTCAAAACAAACATTATTAAAATGATTTAAAAATCATATGTAGTGGCTTATATGTAAGAAAAAAGGAGCCAATTGCAATAAAAGAAAAGACAAAGAATTTTTTTAAAAAACTTTTATTTATTTATTTTTTAAAATGAGTGACAGCTGTTGACGATGGAACCTCACCGTCGATGGCCATTTGGGATGTCCTTTCGGGCCATCTCGATGCTTGATCTGGCATCCAAGCTCACTGGGAGCAAGAAGGAGAGAAAGGGAACATGTCTAGCGGCTTCGATGAGGCACTGGACGGTCGGAGATGGCTGCCCACAACCTCGTCAACGACAGGGCTCCGGTGACGGCGTCTGAGAAGAAGGTGACTCTGGAGACAGCGGCGCAGCATCTCTAGGCCTCAAGAGGGTTGAGGGCGTGGAGAGGATGATTCTCCCCCATCCAGAGGCAAGAAACGCACCGACCTTCTACCTCCTGATCAAGCTCTAGTGGTGCTCCAGCGACGGCGACTGTGGAGGTGACTCGAGGCTTGATTCACGATGTTAAAGCTTCTGGTGAGTTGGGGGAGAGTAGAGGATCGTTTCCTGGGAGTCGAAGCATGTAGACACCCCAATTTTCTAATTTTGCAGAATAAGGATGTGGTGGCTGAGCTTGAACCCTAGATGAGCCCATTTGGGCCCACAAGCCCATCTTGGGCCTATTTGACTTCATGGAGGCCTTTTTAGCCCATTTGGTCCATTTGGACCTACCTAAACCCACATGGGCCCATGGGGGCTCACAAGGCCCACATAAGCCCATGAAACCCACAAAGGCCCGCAATGGCTCAGTCCACATCTTCTCCAATTTATATTTTCACCTATTTCTATCAAAATCAAACCCAACACCATATTCATTTTTCTCTCCCATCTTCATTTACAAAGTTTTTCCTACTCAAAATAATCAAAAATTTACATTTTTCATCATACACCCACTGAACCCATTTTTTCTGCTTAACTTCACTCGAACCAGCCACTAGATCGCCATTCATCTTGTTGGCAGCCAAGGGAGCAAGGAGGGGACAATAGTTAGGATTCTGTTTCGAGTGGGTGTGGGTTGTTACAGTGGCAGTTTGTTGGGTTTTCTGATCGCCTATATAAGAAGTAAAGACCGAGCCAGAAAGGAAGGAGTCACACATTCAGAGGGCTAGACCACACGAGAGAACTGAGGGTTGAGAGTGTGACCATGCTGGTGGAACCCCTAGGCGCGGTTCACCAAACCTTACTTCGATGTGCGGAAACACACTGGGAGGTCCGATACAGTCACGACGAAAATGGTGAATCCAGAGGAAGAGACAAAACTCGGAAACACCAAAGGGAAGATAAAACGGATAAGGAAAGGAGTCGCCACCTAGTCTTTTAATGGAAAGACGAGGAAAACCAAAACAAACACAAGAAAATCACGAAACAAAACAAAATGCAGAATGCATGTGTGATCCGTGCCTAATGGATAATGCAAGATGAA
>JAMKQA010062896.1:0-13258 GCA_024699735.1 Posidonia australis
TTATTCAGGAATTTTGCATAAGAGACCCTGAGCTTTCTTGAAATCTTTCTGAAAGTTCATTTTTCTGGTTAATTTGCATTTAAGCCCCTACATTCTTTTGAAATCATTTAGGATGTTGTTTTTGCTGGTTAAATTGCACTTCAGCCCTATAAGTTTTTGAAAGCTTTTCTAAAGCATGTTTTCTCAGGGTAAATTGCATTTTAACTCTCAGTCTTTACTAAAATTATTTTGGATGCTTTATTCTACTGGGCAATTTGCAGTTTAGCCCTTATGCTTCACTTATTTTACTCTGAATGCCTTTTTTCTAGTGTAAAATGATTGTTTTGCCCTTGAAACTATTTGGAACTTTTCTGAATCATTTTTCTTGCATTTTAACCCTGAATTTCCACTGAATTGTTTTAAATGCATGTTTTAGTGGTAAAATTACATTTTAACCCCTAGGAAACTTCATTTTGACTAAGATTGCACATGTTTGCACATTTGACCCCAGATTTCTTCATAATTGCATAGAATGTGTTTTCCTATGTATTTTTGATGATTTGGGCTTCAAAATATCAGGTTTAATTAGAATTTGGGCTTTTTGCACAAAAACCCCTGGAATTTTCATTATTACACTCACATTTGCTTTTTGCACATTTTTTCACATCTTTCCACACAAGTTGCCTTGCCTTTCTTTCCCTACTTTGCACACGCTTTTCTAGCTTGTTTCGAGCTTTGTTTTCTCGTAGTTTCCTGGATTTCACCCGGTTTTCGCCTTTAGATTTGTTTTGGTTTTCCATCGCTCGAGGGCGTACATTAAAAGACTTATCAAAGCCGACATTGTCCCAAAATGAGGATTATTTCCCTCATTTGATTTTCTTAGATTTATCCAAATTTCCTCTGATTTGCGAGACGCCTTCCGAGAATTTCTCTATTTTCACGATTTTCCTCATAGCCCAAGGGCGTACAGTAAAGTGGCGTTCTCAATGCCTACATTTGACCCTCGGATTAACTTTTTCCCTTTATTTCACTTTTCTCTTTGATTTGGCATGTTTTTCAGTCATATTTAGCATAGGCATATAGAATAAGTAAGCATACATCCATAGACCAGTGACAATAAGGAAACCTAGAAAGACCGAGTTTTCTCAGGCACATGGGGGTGCCTAACCCATTCCCCATGCGTAACTAGAATCCTTACCCTTTCTCTGGCCCGCATTCATTTGTGCATTGTCCATTTGGCATGGAGCACACACATACATTTTGCATCTTGTTTGCTTCCCAGTTTTCTTGTTTTTTTTGGTTTTCCTCGTTTTCCCATTAAAAGACTAGGTGGTGACTCTTTTCCTTATCCTTTTTATCTTCCCTTGGTGTTACCGGGTCTAGTCTTTTCCTCCGGATTCACCATCTTCGTCGTGGCTATATCGGGCCTCTTCGTGTGCTTCCATGCACCCGGTAGGAGGAGAGCCGCGCAAGGGTTCCATCGACATGGTCACAGCTACACACTGTAAATATCAGCTCACCTCCACATTTCTGATGTCAAGGAGCCTAGTGGAGATCCCCTATAGGAGAAGCCTCTCCCGATCACCATGGGTAAGCATTATGATCCAAAATCATAGTATGTTCGAGCAATAAACTGGAGTGACCAAAGTGGGGTATCCTTGTCCAAAGAAAGCCAAGCAAATGGTGGAATGTCACAAGATAACGGACTAAAATGGCATGAAAGAATGAAGGAGAATCAATGGATTGATCTAGAAAGACTTCTGGTGCAACCAAGCAATCAACCACTTACCATGAAGAGAGGTGTCCTATGAAGCAAAGAAGGGAGTTGGAGTGTCGTGGAAGCCAAGAGAGAGGGCCAACTACTATGAGGAGGCTTGTGGGCATAATGTGGAGACGACTCGTTACAATGGTGGAAGTTCCAACACCCTCATTAGGGCTGCAACTTGAATCGCCAGATGACCTGACAAGGGGCAACCACATGTCGATATCGTGGACTGATTGCATGGGTCAAACACATAGAAAATTCAATAGATTTTGCAGAAAACTTCTTGATTTCTTGGCTCACTCCAATGACGCAAGGTGGAAGGTAACCTATTTAAAATAAGATGAGCACAAATATAGATTAACAACCAACATGCACACATTTGCCAGTAAGAGAATGATCACATTAAAAGACTGTCAAATATCTATCAAATATTCTTACATTGTCCATAGTTACAAGTTTGTATTGAAATAAAAAAGGGCAAAATTAAACAATAGTAAGTACTAGTTCTCACGTGGCACTAATCCTTCTCATAGTCGTTCTCCTTGCCTTTCTGAGTAGCCAACACAATCTAGCGATCGTCCTTACGATGATCCTCATAGCAATCCTAGCAGAAGCAGCTCGAGCATGAGAAGGTTCTAGAGTGGAGCTAAAAGCACTGACTGCATCCTCACCACCTGAAAGGTCCTCCTCGTCCAACACAAGGTTGAACTTGCCACTACTCCCCGTCACCATCGCGACTCGAGGACCCATGCCCTAAAAATCAAGCAAATAAGTCAGAAATAGGCATTTTAAGCAATCAAACAGTTATAAACTCAAAAAATAAGCAATTTAATTGCAGAAAAGACTAAGTTAAAAGGAATACCACTAAGAAGGCCTCCCACCATGCTTGAGGAAGTAGAAAAATTGTTAATTACAGATGATGTCATATATAACCAGAAGAGTAGTCACTAGTTACATAAATAATATAAAATGCATTACCTTGGCCTATTGCATCTGAGCGTACTAGTCATCTAGTTTGTCCTTGAGCCTCTATAAACAATCACAAGCAGCATGTCAGAGTCAAGCATATCAGAACTGTAGACACCCCGGTTTCTAGCCAATGTTGACAGATGGATCTGGTGGAGAGTGCAACTGGACGGTTGACCTGGACTTACCCTAAGCCAACCTGGAAAACATCAAATTACACTTAAATCCCACTCACTCAACTAAGCCCAACACCAAAAACCTAACACGCATGCTCTGGCCCAATGACTTGCTTGGCCCACGTGCGCGGCCCAAGTGTGCGTCAGGGCCAGGGCAGCACTACCGGCACCGCTTGACTGGTCGCTTTGGCTGTACGACCTTGTACCTCGTACGAGCGACGTCGTGCACAAAATGTCGACTTGTCTCTTAGCTTGCCTGACACCCCTCACCCCCCCCCCCCCCCACGACCTGTCACTAGCCTCCCACGCCCTACGCTGCTTCTGCCGACACGTAAGGCCTGCAACGACACCGACGAGCCTTCCCCTACCACACCAAAAATCGTTGAACCAAGCCCTACCATCCACCACCTACCATAATAGGGCCACGACCAAAAACTGTCCCAGGCACCCTCAGCCAATTCACCCTAGAGCATTTAAGAGAAGGAGAGCAGAGAATACCAGAGAGCAGTCTTGCTGGAGAAGACGGAGAACCCATCACCCATACTGTGAGTAGACCTCTTCCACCACCTCCAACCAGCATCTCGAACATCCCTTAATTGTCTCCGACCATCTCTAGACTCCCCACGGTCGTCCAGTCGCCGTGACCATCACTCCCATCGCAACCCACAACCGCTGGCTTCGACGACACATCCCAGTCGTCCACAGGTACAACACTTCCTCCTGGACAGCTATAGGAATATCAAGTATTGTTATTGCATCCTCCTATGTAGTCTCCTTTGGGTTTTCATTCGTGCTTTGTGCATCCTGTCGTTTCTCGCCGCCGACGGACGTCGATCATCGGGGTGAGGTCATCCCAACCATTGAGCGTTTGGTGCGGACGTCTGACGGCCCCTCTTCCTCCATCATTCCCCAAAGCGACCGAGTTGACCTCCCATATCAGAAACCTCCCGTAGAGGCTTGTTGGAGGGAAGTCGACGCTGACGCCGATGACGGAAATAAGGAGGGGAGCCCTTGGCTTTTCATCATTTGCTCTGCATTTGCATCGTGCCATGGTGGTTCTCCCAAGCTTCCGGATGAGTCCCTAGGTTCGGAGATGCTCCGCCTTCCAAGGAGGAGATGATGAAGGAGGCAGGCCTGGCCCTGTTTCACATGCGCATCGCGGTTGTGCGCACCACATGCGCTTATCGATCAAGGCACAGACATGGTCGGGTCCTACCAAGCCAAGGTCACTTGCCCTACTCTTGGTCATTCATGCATAGCTTTGTTTCTTTTGGCATGGTTTTTACTCTCCGGTTTGCTCGGTCCCTTGAGTGCGATTTGGTTTTCCTTTATGTTTTGATTTCCTCTACTTTAGTACATGCATAAGCTCTTAGAATGACTTCTTCCCACACACCTCGATGGCTACTTTATAGTAGTACCATTGTGTTGTGGATATGGCAATGATGGCAAATAGCCATGGCATCTTTGGGAATGTGTGTCTGGGCTATGCAACCGACATGCTCGTGGCACATGCGCGGGTCATCCAGGGATAAAGTCCGACTTAGCCTAGCCATTGGGCCCACTTGGCTTCCATCTAGTGTTTTGCTTGTTGTTTCCCATTTCAATTATGCTTTTCTTTTAGATTGGCTTGTTTCCTTAATCGTATGATTTATTTCTCTTGCACCATCCATATAATCCCATTAATCGGCATCTAAAAGCCTACATTTCCATGCACGCTAGCGAGATTCCGAGAAAGAACGACTCGTTGGGCGTGCGGGGGTGCCTAACACCTTCCCTGCACTTAATAGAAGTCTTTACCCTTTCTCTGGTTTGCAATGATCCATGTGTTGAATCCATTTGACATGAGTCATCTTATTTCACATTCGATTTCGAGTATTGATTTTCCATAATATTTTTCTTCATATTCCCATTTTAAATAGTCTAGGTGGCGACTCCACGTTTTCCATATAGTTTCTCGGTGTTTTTGAGTTGTTTCTTCTGTCCTCGGAACCACCAGATTCGCCATGGTCCTACCGACTCCCATGTGGTCCTGATCATGTGGGGAGCGCGGTTCCCCTCCGCCAGCATGGTCATTGGAACTAGCGACTCCACTAGGGAAAAGACAAACTCCAGCTTTCATTTTCGGTTCTTTCTCGCCAGCATGGTTTCCTTGTATGCACTTGATATGTATGCCTTATGGATGATGTATGTTTTACTTTACATCAAGATGATATGTCCACCTCACAATGCAGATGCCATGATACATGCTTTATGATGTGTTCGGTGATTTTATCTTTTCACTATCATGATGCCACGACACTTGCACATGCTATGACTATGCCTTTTGCTTGTTTTTTGCTAGCTTGCTTGCCTTACCTGTGTGTTTTCTTCCTTTTTTTCATTTGACATGGTTAGGAGAATAGAGACATGTTTGCTTTTCCCTACTGGTTTAAAATAAAACACACAACCTCAGAGAAACAATTAATAAGGCAAAACTAGAGACCAATTCGAACTCTCTTCCCCTCTAGTTAATAAAATGCAAGTAAAAGACAGAAAAGCATATTGCATGATTGAGCCATATTGGAGCATGCATCTCTCTCCTTTAAGTCCACCTATAGTCTGCGAAGGCCAGTTCCAGTTCTCTTGTCCTATACCTTTGGCGTAGGATTTGATACTAGGCTGTCCCCCCTTGTTCAGGGTCATGTCAGTGTTAGTAGAGGGTACAACCCATGCTTTGGCAGGGTCGAGGCTCCCAATGCACCACCGTTCCACAACATTAGCATGAGACGAAACCTTACTTTCTACCTTGAGTTGGAGACCCATTCACCCCGAGAGCAACTTGAGTAGACAGCCTCCTAGGCAACACTTAGATGGTGAGAGAGTGCATGCTAGTTGCATTCATGTGCATGTGTGCCATTCAAACCACTTAATTAACATTGCATTGCTTATCGTCAGGTTTTCATACTTGATACTGTCTCTTTGATCCACAGGTTTGTGCACGTGTCCATTGACCCGAGCTTGAGCGCCCCCTCTTAGTTTCCTTGTTGTGTGACACCCATTCTCAGTCTCCGTCGAGCTTTTGTCACTTTCGACGATAGCTCGTCGTAGGTTCCATCCTTCCTTCAGCTACCGTAGCCCTATTCGCACTTGCTCACATTCTGCCATGGCCCAGTGCGTCAGTGAGGCTCTTTCTGCTGTCATTTCAAAGAATATCGCCACTTTGGCCCCCTCATCTCTTTTCCTGGCTTCCTCAACTGGCACTTCCCCCCCATGTCAGCCTTTTCCAGGCCTATGGGGCATCCTCTCCTTTTGTGTCGGGAAATTGACAGTCCCTGTCTGGTCTGGAGCCCGTCACCGAGTCGGTTGTGGTGACCGTCACCCAAGCTCTGGAGCTGCCCGTGTCTCTCCCTCTACCGGGCCCTTCTGTCTTGACTACCCAACTGACTGTAGTAGCCTCTTTGGTAGCATCTGTCCCATTTGGACAGTCTGCTCCCCTTTTGCCCTCTACTGTGTCAGCCCCGCTAACAATCTCGTCCATCAGTACTACTACCGATGGGAACCCAACCGTGCAAGCCAAATACTTCTTGGCCCTCGCCAGAAGCTACAGGGCATGGCGCTCTCATTGGACTCCTCACTGCTCCCAGCTTCTCCTCCCCCTAAGGTCTCACCGCCCTCGGCTTTAGTGCTCCACTCTACACCCACTACACCTCCCCGATCATCACCCTAGCTCCATGCCAGTCAGGCGACGGGGGAGTCGATCTTGCATCCTTCACCTTCATCTCACTCTTCACAGCATGCATCTCCCGCACCTGGTGGCCAGCCCCACTTCCAGGCAAGGGCACAACACTCCCTCGTTCCACTGCCTGGACTTGCACCAGGACAACAGCTATTGGCCACAAATCCTGCACTACTCACAGTACAGCATACTACCTACCCTTCGTCCCTACATCAGACATAGGTTCCCCCATGCATCTTGCACCACACCACTCACCCGCATAGGTATGCCGACCATCATGCCATGACACCAGGTGGTATGATGGTGGATTTGGAGGAGCACCTCGGTGCGACCGACACGGCATACGCGGTACCCACCCAAGCTACACCAATCTCAACAGCAATGACCTCAAATGCCCTCCTTTCTAGGATGAGTGATTTGGAAAGAGTGCTTCAACAAGTGCAGGGTGGGGACTGTCAGCCTTTCCAGTTTTGGGACCTTGCTATTTCCCAAAGGCAACTCTCCCACAGAATTTCCAAGTCCTGGAGTTTGAAAAATACAATGGAAAAGGTTGCCCAATCTCCCATCTGAGGGCATACTGCGGAGACCTCGCTTAGCTCCAGGCTGACGAAAAGTTATTGATCTTCTTGTTCCAGAAGAGTCTCTCTAGCCCTGCCTTGAAGTGGTTCACTTCTATGGACATGGCGACCATCCAGACTTGGAACAACCTAGCCCAGGTGTTCCTAGAATAGTGTTCCTTTAACCTCGACCTAGTCCCCAAGAGGGTGGACTTGGCCACCCCCACGAAGAAGCCCTTCGAGCCGTTTGGAGAGTACGTCGGGCTTTGGCGTGCCCTTGCCTCACAAGTCAAGGATGGACCCTCTGATGAAGAGTCTATCGAAATGATCATCTGTGGGCACAACCAGCCATAGGGGCTCTGCTTAGTATCAAGCCTATTACCACCTTCTCCTTTCTGATTAGAGCCAGTGCCTGTGTGGAAAGCTAGCTACAAAGTGGTAGCTTCCCTGCACTCACCACGTTCGCCAAGTAGGCGACCACCTCCAGCCACAACACCAGCACCAGGAACAACAACAACAGCAGCAGCAACAACAACGGCTCCACCTCCAGCTATCCGAAGAGGAGGGATCCCCCGAAGAGCACCGTTGTGTACCTTGGGACCCCTGCTCCGTCGGTGAACGTGGTGGGCCCACTGGCTCAGAATTAGGTAGTTTATGCAATAACACGTAGGACACCCCACATCACTACCACCGTCGAGCTAGTGTATCCTGTAGCATTGGCAAGGCAAGGACAGTATTCCCCACAGGGAAGGCCTCGACGACTCGACCGAGATTTCACCCCACTCATCGAGCTGTTGAGTGCCATCCTCTCCAAGGTACAGTCGCTCCTCAGGTACCTGAACATTCGCCCACTACTGAATCCATTGTCGGCTTGGTATAAAGCGAATCTGTACTGCAGTTACCATCGGGCCCCGGGGCACTCGACAGATAACTTTTCACTCTCCAGAATGCTATACAGGACCTCATTGATCGCAAGATCATTGTCGTCAACACTCAGGATGCAGGATTTGCACCTGCCCCAGCATAGGCACAAGCACCAGCATGAGCACAGCCACACCCTAGCATTGTCAGTCAGCCTCTCCCTTAGCACCCCCATCTAGGAGTGCCCGGGACCTCAGGGGTTCACTAGCTCTTTCCTCTTGGATCCGACTCTTCCCAGCTAGATCCGTTTGATCTTATCCACCATGCCTCTAAACCATTCCCGTCTTTGCAGTATCTCTCCTTCATCTCCGATTTAGAGTCTGTCGTCGACATGGTCCACCGAGCCGCCAAGACAAAGCGCGTGGTCGCTTAGCCTGCCATGCAATCTCCCCCAGCTCAGCCCATCTTCCTTGAAGCCAGACCTTAGCCAACTCCAGCCCAACCCATCTAGTTAGTAGCCTACTTCACCATGCCTTCTACCAGCCAACCATTGCCTTGGCTGGAATTGGCAGCTAGTACCTCTTGGTCATTAATTTGACAAGGAGTACCCATCGAGTGCCATATGACTATGCCACGAAGATGTGTGCAGAAATCACACAGTCTGGACGGGTCTAGAAGCCCCCAACTCCAGCCCCTTGGGGAAGCCACCCAGTGCCGCCTCCACCTCAGCAAGCAAGCCAAGCCCCTAAGCCCGCCACCGAAGAAATTACCTCTAAACCCTCCACCAGCACTGCTAGTAAATCCCCAGATGATCTCACTTCCTAGCTTAAGACGGTTAAAGCTGACATATCCATTTGGGACCTCATCCACACCACAGTCGAGCACTGGGAAGCCTTCCTCAGGGTATTCCAGGCGGCCCATGTATCCCCCACCATTGAGCCCACAACCCTTGAGAACATGGTAGGCATGATCGCAACGCCGTGGGTTATCTCCTTCTCGTCATAGGAGTTGGCCCTGGCAGGGACCAATCACAACCAACCACTGTTTGTAATAGTGCAATTCTAGAAGTTTCGCGTCCCCTTGACACTGGTTGATAACGATGCAGGTCTAAACATATGCCCCTTGCGCACCGTGAGTAAAATCAGATTCAAAGCCGAGGACATTACGCCAACTGTCAAAGGGATGACACGTTGGGGGTTTTGGTTATTCCTCTGACTGTCGGTCTGGCTCAGTTCGACGTCGAGTTCTACATTGTTGATCTCGAACCTACTTGTGCAACCTGGTTGCACAAGCATCAAGTTATCTCATCAACCCTGCACCGCACGATCAAGTTCTACTATGGTGATGAAATTGTTGTTGTCATGGTAGAGAACTTTAGAGGGATGGTGTTGACGCAGTCTCTTCGTTCGATCTATAGACTATCCATTTTGACCCCAAGCCGTCGGATGTCCTGTATCGTGTTAACTGCTTCAAACCAATCAATTTCGTTACGGAGTTCGAGCGTGTTAGCTTCTTGTCTATTCAGAGCCACCCTCAGTTGATGGTTGAGAACCTTTGTCACCGATGGGGATACGAGATGTGAGCACAGCTTGGGCAATATGATGAAGGGATCACATAGCCCGTCGAGGCAAAGGAAAGAAGAGATCGCGAAGGACTTGGATACCAAGGACCACTAGGTGGCGCGCGTAGGCACCAAAGGTTGTTTGTCCCTTGAGATTTGACTAACTTCGTTAGTGCAGGTGTGATGGACCCGAACAGGAATCCGTCCCTAGTCATTGCAGTGCAGCAATAGTCGAGCCCAACAGAAGACCTCGAGTGGGTCTACATCGAGGATTATTACACAGATGAAGATACCTTGAGCACAGTTAAGCCAGACCTCGTAGGTAGAACAAAACAGCGACACGTAGTAGTCCCAGCGTCTCCTTGTCTAGCTTTGCTACCCCCAACAGTAGTAGTATCATAGCCACAGTCAGTCACAACAGTAGTACCACACCCACAGCCAGTTTCAACAGCAATAGTTGTAGACACCCCAATTTTCTGATTTTGCAGAATGGAGATGTGGTGGCTGAGATCATTTAACCTAACCAAGGCCATTTAATTCATGGAGACCTAATTGGGCCCATGAAGGCCCACATGGGCCCATTTAGCCCTAATTGAGCCCATTTTAGGCCCATTTGACTTCATTTGGTCCATTTGGGCCCACCTAAACCCATTTGGGCCCATGAGGGCCCACAAGGCCCACATAGGCCAATGAAGCCCACAAGGCCCTCAATGGCTCAACCTACATTTCCTCCTACTTGATTCTCCAAAGTTTAGCCTATTTCTTCCTCATCTTCCAAAATCAAGCCAATTTCCATATTCATTTATTTTCTCCCACAATTACCTAAGTTTTCTCCTACATAATAACCAAAATTTCACATTTTTCATCATACACCCAATGAACCCACTCCAATCCAACAGCCCCAGCCACTGGATCAACCACCGCCACGACCGCTGGATTACCGTCCATCTTGTTGGCAGCTAAGGGAGCAAGGAGGGGACAGCAGTTAGGAGTCTGTTACGAGACGAGGCATTATGTTACATTTGTTGGGTTCACCTATATAAGGAGGAGGATGCCATCGTTTCAGAAGGGGGAGCTTTTTTTTTCCACTCGCGCGAGAAGGAGAGTTCAGAGAGAGTAGAGAGCGAGAGGGAGAATCCAGAGCTTGAGGTGATTTCCAGAGCTCCGGCGAGGCGCAGAGGTCCTCCAAGCTAGGTACGATCTCTGAATCATTCTTCAGTCTTAAATTCATAGCCTCTAGGTCTTCTTCTCTGTTTCTAGTGCGATCCCAAGCGATCCAGAGGTGTTCATTGATCGGGATCGCCCTACGGTGCCCCGCCGTTGCCAAACTCCGGCGACAGAGGTGGGGGGGAAATCCAAGAAGTCTCCTGGACCCCCGAGCCCTCTCTCCTCCTCCTTTGGTCTTCTCGGAGCTCACTGTGCCCTACCGTAGCAGCTCCGATACCTCCAGAAAGCCACGCGATGATCGCTGGAAAACGTCTCCCATAGTCGTCGTCGTCGGAGAAGAAGGCTCTGTCCGAGCCTACACGCCGCTCCGAGCCACGCCGCGGTGAACCAGCCCTGCGACGACCTTCCTCAGCCTCCCGCAAGTGCAACCGAGCCTCTGGATCCACGCCGCGAGCGCCCGATCGTCCTAGCCACGCCGCTCGCCAGAGGAAGCCGCGGTGGCAATGCTCAGCCACCACCTCACTCCATCAGCCTTCGCGCCGCTCCGAAATACCCCCCGACTCATCCTCAACCCTCCGGAGGCCCCAGATCGCAGTGTCGCCGCCTCGAGCGCCATCAGCAGCCGCAGTTCCTTCTTCGGAGCACCTCGACGACGAGGCAGGCGGGAGGCCCGTTCCCGCTGCTGGATTGTCCATCCACTCCGTTGGATGTCTTCCTCCCCTCTCCTTCTTGCCTCTTGTGAAGTCTGATCTAAGATTGGACCACGGGTAGGCCTTGTTTGCCCTCCTCCGGCGATCGTCGGCGGCGAGCTCCGTCGCCTGCGACCGTCGTTCCTTATTTTCTTTTTAGAAACATTTAAAACTTTTATTTTAAATAAAATTTGGAGTTTATGTTTTTCTTGCAAATAGGTCCGTCTAGAATTACTTTCTGGTCCTTTTATTACATATAGGTCCATCCATCATTTTTCTAAAATGTTTCGAATAAAGTTTTAACTGAAAATATTACATGTTTTACCTGAGCATTTGAAATAATGTTTTCTGAGTTTAAAACTTTAATAAAAACCCCCAGAGTCTTTGAAACATATTTTCTTTCAGACATTTTGCCAAAAGGACCTTTCACTTTCTTAAAAACTTCCTGCAAGTTCATTTTTATGTGAAAATTGCATAAAAGACCCTAAGCTTTCTTAAAATGTTTCTGACAGTTCATTTTTACAATAACAATTGCATAAAAGCCCTTTCATATTTCAAATACTCTATGGATAGTTGTTTTATTGGTTAACTTGCATTTTAGCTCTCATACTTCTCTGAAACTTTTCCAGAAGCATGTTTTCATTGGACAAATTGCATTTAGGCCCCTGTGTTTTATAGGAAACTTCCAGAAGGCTTATTTTGCTATGAAAATTGCATAAAACTCCCTGACATTGTTTTTAAACATCTAGAAGCTTGTTTTCATGGTTCGATTGCACTTTTACCCTTGTTTTCTTCAGAATGATTCCTGAATGCTTTGGCTGCTGGGTATTTTGCAGTTTATCCCCTGTGCTTTATTGTAATTACTCTGATTCGCTGTTTCAGGGGTAGAATGACTGTTTTGCCCCTGAATCATTTTTGAGTATTTTTCATCCATTTTTATCCAGATTTTATGCTGAATTGACATACATTGCATGCATTAGTGGTAAAATTGCATTCTGACCCCTAGGAAACTTCATTTTGACTAGGGGTGCACATTTGACTCCAGATTTCTTCATTCATGCATGTAATGTGTTTTCCCACGTGTTTTTGCTGATTTGAGCTTCCAGACTCCGATTTTCATCAGATTTGGGCTTTTTTGCATAAAACCCCCTGCATTCTTTAGATTTGCATCCAAACTTGCATTTTGCATACTTTTCACATCTTTTTGCACGGTTTTTTCCCGTCTTTTCTTCCCTGCTCGGTGCATGCTTTTCTAGCTTTGTTTCGAGCTTAGTCTTCTCCTCGTTTTCCGTGATTTTCGCTTGTTTTGGTTTTCCATCACTCGAGGGCGTACAGTAAAAGGCTTACAAAGCCGACATGGTCCCGAAACAAGGATTATTTTCCGCTTTTTGATTTTCTCAGATTTATCCCAAATTCCGCTGTTTTGCGAGACGCTTTCTGAGAATTTCACAATTTTCACGATTTTCCTCATCGCCCAAGGGAGTACAGTAAAGCGGCATTAACGATGCCTACATTTGACCCTTGGATTAACTTTTTCCTTTGATTTCACTTCTCCTTGATTTGGCATGTTTTTAGTCACCTTCATGCATGAGCATATAGAATAAGCAAGCATGCATTTAGCAGACCATATACAGTAGGAAGCCTAGAAAGACCAAGTTTTTTTGGGCACATGGGGGTGCCTAACCCCTTCCCCATGCGTAACCAAAATCCTTACCCTTTCTCTAGCCTGCATTCATCTTGCATTATCCATTAGGCACGGATCACACATGCATCTTTGCATCTTGTTTACTTTCTGCCTTTTTTGTGTTTTCTTGGTTTTCCT
>JAMKQA010062897.1:0-10058 GCA_024699735.1 Posidonia australis
ATGATTTTTCATGTGTATGGTTTTCCTTGTCTTCCATAATAGATTAGGTGGCGACTCCGTTTTATTTTGCTTTTTCGACATGATTTTGCCGACCGATTTCGCATTCATTTGCGGAATCTCCTCGCCGGCATGGTTACAGTAACCAAACAGAAGCGAACTTGCTCATAGCGAAGGAAAGCAGAGCTTGAGTGTGTACTCCCAACACACTGAGCATCTTCCTCATTTCTACCAAATAAATGTTGCTCATCTAAGCTACTTGAACACTGAGATTATAAATCTGAGGGAAACGCTCTGGTTGCTTGAAGAAAGAGTGGATTGACTCTCAGTCTAACATCGCCATTTGGGAAATATTGTTGTTATCCACAAATTAGAGGATTGATTCTCGTTTCAAACCCACTGTTGGGTGCATTATGTTGCCACTAGTGTCGAGTATTCGACATTGCATTTTCGAGCTATCCCTGGTATAGTCCTTCACGGATGTGGTTTGTGACGGACCATCGTTATCCTTCACCTAGAAGGTGTTGACCTTGGTGGGGATTATGGAATTACTGATTATTGACCCCTAACGGGACTACATTAGCCGGTGGCGTATTGTCTTTGTTGATGAAGAAGCATTATATTACTTGATATTGAACAGAGTCTAGGTCCAATCATTCTCCAATGGTTAGATGGAATACTCTCATGATAGATTCCTCCTCAGGCATGTTATGTGTATCTCAATGACTTCTATTGCCCAAATGAGACGTCTATGTGATCTTTCAACTGAAAGTAAGTTCTACACTTGCTAAGAAGTGTAGGATGCATAAAACCCTATGTTCAATATTGGACTCTAGTAAATACTACGTCTAACACTTCAAAGTGGTATAACTCACTTCAATGTGTAAGACATTGAATAAACTATGTTCAATATGGAACGCTAGAAATGCTGTGTTTAATGCTCCAATTGCTCTTCTACCAACTTCCAAAGGAATTTGTTGATAAAAATAAATCCCAATGGTCTTACAAACCATTTACAGACTTAGGGGACTCAATATTGACACAAACCAAGAAATTACAAGATTTTTCATTTTTTTTTTCTCTCCTCTCTTTCCCTTTTTTTTATTTTTTTTTTCTCTCTTTTTTAATCTCTCTTTTTTTGTTTTCTTCTTTTTCTTTCTTTCTTTTTTTTTGTTTTTTTAAACTAATAGAGGGAAAGGATTACAAAGATTACACTTGATAACAATACAAAAGAAAGAAAATTACTCAAATTTTGAAGTTTAATACAAGCACTTATGAAAGTAAATAGTCTAAAATACCTACTTTTGTTCGCAAACCCTATGTCATTCAATCATTTGTCATAAACACCTAGAAATCAAAGGGAAAATCACCCAAAGCATTAAACACATTGATGGTAGTGTTTAACGTAAAACGCAAGATATCATGCATTCAACGCACCTATTTCAAACAATTGTGCAAAAACACTTTTAAACAAGTGCTTAAATGCTTTTATTGATATTTTCACTTTGTTATTAGTATTTTAAAACCTATATGTCTCTCACGATGCCTAGGACTTGGGTATGCCTTTCATCAAGGGTTATCTATGGCTCCTCACACAATAGGACAAAATTTCTCTTCTTTGGTATTTCTTCTACCTTAACTCCTAAGGGTCTTTAGGGAGCCTAAGTACACTTAGATTCCTACTCCGTAGAAGTAGAATCCAGCATACCCAGAATTGATTGGATCACTCGTGTTTCAAGCACACAATCTCAACAAACTACAAAAGAGGGAGGGAAAATGTAATTTTTAACTTGAGATTCTAACTTACTTTTACAAGAGTTAAGGGAGAAAAAAGTGATCTTTGTAAAAGTAAATGACAATACAAACACCTCTTCTAAATTAGGTTGTCAGTTGTAGAACGCAGGAAATCTAACGTTCTATGTAGAACATGGCCAATCCAACGTTCAACACTTCCAACTGAAAACATACCAAATTTGATATGTCAAATCAAATGTAATCAAGCATGTCATTTAATGAGATAATAAAAACCTCTAAATAAGGCTAAAAGATTTGTTAAAAATAATAATGATTTATGTTGACTCCAAAAAAGGAATATTTGACCATAATAGAAAGGAAATGACCTAAAGGTGTAGAACATAGGATTTCAGACGTTCAATATTGAACGTTGGAATTCCCATGTTCAACGTTGAACGCTAGATTCTCGACGTTCAACAACTTGGATTAGCAAATGGGCCTTAGGAAAGTACTTAGACTGAACAAAAGACTTCTAAAGATAATGAAGCATGTTATGATGTAATGGGACTTAATAAAAATAAAGGAGTACCAAAATAAGATATCTACAACCCTATTTACTAGTTGTGAGTCACTATTTTCTCTAAAGTAAATCCTTCGAAATGACTCAATTAGATAAGGTTTAACTCTGTTTCTCTGTTTTGTTATTGTTGCATGCATTGACTGTTTATGACGTTTCCTAGATCTTGTGTTATGCCTTTAATTGACATGTTAATCAATATAATCAATATATGTATTCATATAGTTTCACGTTTGTTCCAACATTCTTAGAGAAAACGTACTTATTTAACAGGTCTAGTACTGTCCTGATTAAATTTAGGGAAGACATGGTTGAAATGCCAGAGAAATTCTTCGATCCTTACTTCAAATGTTGGCAACAACGTATAAAGATCTAGGTAACCATGTTAAGATTGCTATCCTTTATAAAGTTCGACTATCCTGAGTCAGATGCTTCTGACTTTAAAAGTGCAAAAAAAAAAATCATTGCGTGGAAGGAGAGGAATCAACTAACTTATTGTTATATACTGTCAGCACTGTCCAACATATTGTTTGATGTATATAATACCACCACCTCCTCCTCCGTAGTAGTTGCAAAGGCGCTTTAGGGTATCCTGAATCGAAAATATAATACTGAGGACCAAGGTCTAGACAAGTATTTTGTTTTCAAGTTTTTGAAGTATTAAATGACTGAAGGCAAGCCAATGACCGAACAGGCTCATGAATGTTTGTTCCTGTGTCATAACCTTCAAGAGGTAAATATGAAGCTTCCTGCAAAATTTATTGTCATGTCAATCATTAAGAAATTTCCAAAGTCTTGGGAGGATTTCAGTTTGGATCTCAAGCACAAGAAGAGAAATTTGACCCTTGATAATTTTATGATTCACATAGTAATAAAGGAAGAACACAAGAGCTAGAAACATGAAATGCCTATGGAAAGCAACGCTCGGATCTGACAGTTAGTAACAAGCTAAGTAATGATAAAAAAGGAAGATCAAAAACAAAAAATAAAGCAAATACCAAAATCTAGAAAAAAAAACCCAAGAACAAACCATGTTGGAATTGTGGTCATGTTGGGCATTGGGCGGAGGAATGTCCGTCTAAGAAAGTCAAGTTACCTAGAACCATTGATGGAATGTTAGTCAACATGGTGACCTCTGCTCTTGAAAATAATGATAGATATCTTATTGTAAAACTTAAACTTTTTACTAATTACAAATTGCATTGCAAAATTGTTGACATTGGGATTAATGTACATGTTTGCATTGATAACTCTTTATTTGTGTTTTATCAACCCGTTAGCGAGAAGACAATGATGTTGGGGACTTGCCGACAGCAGATGTGAAGGACAAAGGTCATGTAGAATTGAAGTTTCCTTCTGAACAAGTTCTGACTTTACACAAAGTCAGATATATTCCTACGATATGTCGAAACGTCTTGGGTGATCCTATATTAGTTAGAGACAGCTTTCAATTAAATTGTAAATGTAATAATGTTATTATTTCACATTTAAGTACTGATATTTTTTATAGAAAGGATTATTTATATGATGTTGATGATTTATTTAAACTTCATGTTAAATATGTTAACCATGCATGTGTGAATGATGATAATATTTATTCTGTCATTTATAGTATTGAATCTTCTAATATTTGACATGAATGTTTAAGACATGTCAATTTTAAATCCTTAAAAAGAATGATAAAATTGAATATTATTCTTAGGGATGTTATTGATAGAAAATATAAGTGTGAAACATGTGTGTAAGCTAAACAAGCTAGGAAACCTTTCCATATGGTTGACAGAAAATCAGATATTCCTGATTTAGTGCATACGGATGTTTGTGAATTTAATGGTATGATAATAAAGGATAATAAGAAATATTTCCTTACGTTCATTGATAATTGTAATAGATATTGTTATGTTTATTTACGAAAAAGTAAAGATGAAACCCTTGATAATTTTTTAATTTAAAAATGAAGCTGAAACACAAACTGAAAAGGTACTTAAAAAATTAAGATCTGATAGGAAGCGGAGAATATACATCTAACATGTTTCAACAATACTATCAAAGTGTCGGTATTGTACATGAGGTGATGGCTCCTTATTTACCATAGGCTAATGAGATAACAGAATGAAAAAATAGAACCATAATAGATATGATAAATACTCTACTGTAAAGCTTTAGATTATCTACTTATATGTGGGGAGAAACTTTAAATACAACTTACCATATTTTGAATAGAGTTCCTCATAAACATAAAGAAAGTAGTTTTTTGAGCTTTGGAGAGGTTGCAAGACCAATCTCAAATATCTCAAAGTATGGGAGTGTCTTACAAAAGTACTGATCCGAGAACACAAGAGAAAGAAATTGGAACCTAAAACAGTAGATATTGTATTTTTAGGTTATGTGGAAAGTAGTTATGCCTAGCATAGATGTTAATACTATAATAAAATTTCATAATGCAATATTCTTTGAGAATGTATTTTCCATGAAGACAGATATTTCCCAAAGTATTTTTCCTGTAGATCCTACCCCTACTACTGGTTCCATTCTTAATTATATTGAAAGAATGGCATGCACATATACAGGATGAACCTGATTGTGTTATTTCTAGACAAGATCACTCTGTGGAAATAACTGAACCTAGGAGAAGTAAGAGAGCAAGGAAATCCAAAGATTCTAAAAGTAACTTTATTATTTTTAATGTGGAAGATGATATTATAACCTTCAAGTAAATTAAAACTTCACCTATAGCAAAGCTTCGAAAGAAATCTATCAATAATGAAATTCAATCAATTGTCTCTAATGAGATATGAGTATTGATTGATTTACATCCTAGGTGTACAATTGTTGAGTGTAAATGGATATTTAAGAAGAAACTAAATCTAGATGGAGCATTCAATAAATATAAGACAAGATTGATTACCAAGGGATTTACACAATGAGAGGGAATAAATTATTTTGATAACTATTTACTTATTTCTCATATGACTACCATTAGAGTGCTTATTGCACTGACATTTATATATGATATCACCATGCATCAATTGGATATAAAAACTATATTTCTGCATAATGATCTCCAAGAAGAGATTTATATGGATCAACCAAAAGGTTTTGTAGCTTGAGGAGAATGAAAGAAATGTATGTAAACTTGTAAAGTCCTTGTCTAGACTGAAATAAGCTCTTAAACAGTGGCATGAAGTATTTAATTAAATCATACTATCTTTTGACTTCAATATTAATAAGTCTAACAAATGTGTTTATTGCAAAAATGATAATGATAAATATAATGTTCTATACCTATATGTGGATGATATACTATTGTTTGGATTTAACTTGTTAGTAATGAAACCAAGTCATTCTTACGTAGCAAATTTGAAATGAAAGATATGGATATTGCTGATGTGATTTTAGGACTTAAAATCACTAGGTCAATTGATGATATAGTTTTTTTTCAGTTTCATTATGTTGAGAAAACGTTAGAGAGATTTAGCTATATTACAAATAAACCTATAAAAACTCCATATGACTCTTTGAAACCTTTACTCAAGAATGAAAATGGAATTCTTGTGTCTCAATTAAGAAACTCACAGATCATTGGTAGTTTAATGTATCTTGCAAATTACACAAAACTAGATATTTTATTTGTAGTATGCAAGTTAAGTAGATACATTAGGAGGCTTTGGATAAAGTACTTAAGTACTTGAATGGAACAATTTTCCTTGAGATGCATTATGGAAAACATCCTTCTGTCCTAAAAGACTATAGTGATGTTAGTTGGATAACCAAAAACTCTAGAAGTAATGGGATTTCAGAGTATCTATATATCTTAGGTGGCAACTTTGTTGCCTAGAGGTTTCAGAAACAAACCATTTTGTCTCAATCTACATTTGTTGAGGCAGAGTTGTGTGCTTTGGATAAAATTGAAATGGAAGTTGAATCGCTAAAGAGACTTATGTTTAATTTACCTATAGTAAAAAAAGCATCCTCTTGTAATCTTAGTACATCGTGATAATATGACAATAATTACTAAAATCAAAAATTCCAAGTACAATCAAAACCAAAGAAGACACATCCAAGTTAGACTAAAGTCTATAAAGAAACTTGTGTCTAATGGGATTATAGTTGTAAACTCTATTAATACCAAAAATAACACAACTGATCCACTGACTAAGGGTTTAGCTTTAGCCTTAGTTTAGAAATTCAAGTTGGAAATAGGACTGAAACCCATTAGAGATTCACAAGCAACAGCAACCCAACCTATCTAAGTGGAGATCCTATAAAGTAGATTCAATGTGTGTAGACACCCCATTTTGGCAGTTGCTTGTGGTGAATTTCTCGAGAAGCGCGTTCTGGTGGCATGAGGCACTTCATCCCTGCAAACCCACTATACACCCCAAACTCAGCCTAAAGTCCTAATTCCAATCCCAAATCCATCCCAAACCTTGAACCAATCCTAAACAAACCCTAGTCACGTCATTGGTCCAAATCATATCTCAAAGCCAGCAAACCTATCCCAATTCCTCTCAAACCCATAACCTCCCAAACCTGAGCATAAACCGACACTCTAACTTAACCCAACCAATAAACATAAGCCCTATGGCCCAAACGCAAATCCGTCCCAAACTCTAAACCCAGTCCAACACTATTAACCCATGTCAAATCCAATAACCCATTTAAGCCCAAAATCCATTTCAAAACCCACTTAAACCCAAGTCCATAAAACATGCATGCCCATTTCAAAACTTATGCCAAGCCCACTAGTCCACTTAACCACGTGCCCATGTAACCCACTTAAGCCCAAAACCCAAACCAAACTCAAGCCCACTAGCCCAAAGCCTAAACCCACATTTTCCACCCATCAGCCAACACCTCACTTGTCCTTCCCCACCTTTTCCACAGACCCTAACCAACAACCAGACTATGCCTCCCACGCCCGGCCGCTCCAGCAGCTCCCTTTTGCAGACCATGCCCTGCCACCAGCTGTCGTCCTTCCCACAACCAAGCTTGCACCCTCTCGCCCCAACACCTCCCTCGAAGCAGCACACACTAGCAGCCTTCCCTGCCAGCCCGCACGTCCTGCATGAATCCAACAAAAACCAGCAGCCAGACCTCCCTCCTCTCGACAAAAACAACAACCCGACAGCCACCTCTACCTCCTGCCTCTCCTCTCACATCAGCAGCCAGCCACCAGCCGTGTCTCCCCCCACAGCCTCTTCCTCCTCCTCCTCCTCATCCTTCACCCCAAAAACCGACCTCCGTCCACCCACACCAGGCCCATAGCCTCACACCAGCAACAGCAGCCAACACATCTCCTTCTTCCCAACGAGTAGCCTCCACCACCTCCACTGCACCCAAGCCAGACCTCACCCTCCATCCATCAAGCCTGCACCAGCCCTCAGCCTCCTTAACACTCACCTCCACTGCACCAGCTTCACGTCCTCCACACGAGCACGACCCAGCGGCCATCTTCCAAGCCGCCGAACCCAACAGGCCAGCACCCTTCATCACCTTCCCACCTCCTCCAACAACAACCCAACAACAGCCATCTCTCCACCCGAGCCTCACCTCCAACAGCAACCTTTTCATCTCCCTCCACCTCCACTGAAAACCACCAGCCAAGCACCCAACCTCCATTGCAACACAAGCCCGACACCCCAAGCCAACACAGCAGCCCCCCTCCAGCCTTCTCCCACGCAGACCCACCTACACCACCACCTCCATTGCAACAACAATCTCTCCACCCAGCCGTAGCACCCGACAGACCTCCACAGCCATTAAGACCTCCTCCTTCCTCTTGAGCACCCCACGTGAACCCACCAGACCAGACCTCCCTCCATCAAGCCATCGCCCCCCACGTCTTCCAGAACTACACAGAGACCTACCTACACTGCCAGCCCTCAGCCCTCAGCCCTCCTCCCTCCACCAACGAGCCACGAGGAGATCCCAGCAACAACCCACCAAGCAGCAGCCTTCACGTCAGTCCCCTCCTCCTCCTCTCCAACCGGAACCCAACTACCACCAGCACCATCCCAGCAGCCTCGTTCTCCACCAGCGAGAAACACAGGCCCTCCATCCTCCTCCTCTCCTCCTTCTCCATCTACCTCCACCGCAAACCAACGAGCCACGTCCCAGCACCATCCCAGCAGCCTCCACCTCCACTGCAAACCAACGAACCCTTCAGCCACCAAGCCCGTGCCCAAGACACAGCCACCACCCCGAGCCCTCCACTGCAACAGCCACCCGAGCCAACACCCCACCTCCTCCCTAACCTTCAGCCAACCACACCACGACTTTTTCTACTACAAATTTCTTCCAAATTTCAAGTGAAGATTTCCATGTTTGGCTTTGGATTCCGCCCGGTCTTCTACTCTCCAGACTCCAGTCTCCACGCGACACTAGCTGAGCCAGCAACATCAAAATTTCTCTACTTCTAATATCTCTAAATTCTTTACTTCTAATCCCTTCATTTTTAGTTTTGGTTTTTTTAGGTTAATAGTTTTATTATTTTATATTCATTTTTTATATTAAAATGGAAAATATTGGTAATGTTGGTAGCCATGACTATATCCCTAGTATGGAGTCAGATCAGCCACAATATACCCCAACACATACTACACAGTCCACAGCTACTAAAAAACCTAGGAAACAAAGTTCTTTGTTTTGGGAGCATGTTACATTAGACCCTGTAGATCAAAGTAAGTGTTATTGTAATTATTGTAATACCACATACACATGTCCTAAGGGAGGGGGTGTAGGTCATATATCTAGACATTTACAAAAATGTATACCTAAACATAATAAAGATGATAACACAGATTTAAAACAATCAAAATTACAAATAGAATTTAGTGGTATAATTAATTGGAAATATAATACAAAAGAAGTTAAGGAAGGAATAACTAAATTGATAGTACAAGACGAACAACTATTTTCTTTTTCTAAAAATAAAAATTTTGAATCATGTATGTAAAGTTATTTAAATCCATAGTTTAAAAGTTTTTCTAGAAATTTAATAAGAAATATAATTTATAAAACATTTAAAAAAGATAAAAAAGAGTTAATTGGAATATTTTTTAGTTTATTATGTAAAATATCATTAACATGTGATGTTTGGACTGGTCCAAATAATTTTTCATATTATGTTTAACTACACATTAGATAGACATAAAATGGAATTTACAAAAAAGATTAATTGCTTTTAAAGTTTTTGATCATCCACATACTAGTAAAGTTATATCAAATATGATAGAAAATATTACTAAAGAATATAATATATTTTTTAAAATAAATACAATATCATTTGATAATGCATGATGCATCTAATAATAATGTTGCAATAGAATTATTAAGAAGAAATATAAAACCAATATTAAATGGTGAATTATTTCATTGTAGGTGTTGTTGTCACATCTTAAATTGAATTGTACAAGATGGTATAAAATGCATTAGACCTTATATAGAAAATATTAGAAAAGCTATTTTATTTATTCAAACATCAGCTAAAAGATATCAAGAATTTAGACATGTATGTGCACGAAAGGGTTTAAAACCTAGGAAATTTAAGTTAGATGTTCAACATAAATATAATTCAACTTATAAGATGTTAAGTTCATGTATATCTTATAATCATATAATTACAGGATTTAATAATGCAAAATCTAATTAATTTTTAAATGATGAAGATTGGCAAAATTCTAATATAATCCATAATTTTTTAGAACCATTTTATAATGCAACTAAACAATTATCTGGTCAATATTAT
>JAMKQA010062898.1:0-10692 GCA_024699735.1 Posidonia australis
TCATTAAAACAATGGATTAAACACAGGAGAGTTACGAGCCTGTGTAACTCGTCGAAACCTAAAACAGACGAAACAGTCGTCCGTTCAGCAGAGACGTTTAGCCTCCTCTCTCCACGTGTGAGCTTCTGAGCATTCCGCTGAGCTCAGATTCTCCAGCAACAGAAGACCGCAGAGCTTCCGTGGGTGAAACGCACGGGTAGGGACGGGCGACCTTTGGATGCGGGAAAGGAATAACGCCTTCGGAGGAGAAACGGACGGTGCAGGAACGAGCGGCAGTAACGGGCGACCCTTCCTTTCAGCTTCAGCAGGCGAAACGACGCGTCGACTGGCGGTTGCAGGAGTTGCGTAGCGGAAGCTCTCGCGCAGTCGGGAGGTTGAAGACGCGGCTACAGTGCGCCCTCTTTAGATATTTTGTTTGTTTGTTTTTTTTTTTAAAACAAACGGACCGAGATAAGGGCCTCAGCCCATTAGCATAAACTTAAGTCATTTAACAATCTTTGTGTTATCTATTTAATAGGTTACTTGTAGGTCAAGTATATGTTTTCCTATATATAGGAGATTGTAATCTTTTATTATTGAATGAATAATATAGTAGTTTCTTCTCATCTCACAGTTATCATAGGATATAAAATTGAAAATAGAATGGACAGTGGAAGATCTTTTACCCTTTTGCAATGCAATAGGTAGGTCAAGTTCTAATATGGTGGATTCTGGAATGTTTGGATCTACAGTCGTGATCGAGGATGATTCAACCGAAGGGAGCAATGGTGGCTGCTGATGGCGACGATAAACCTATAATAGACAATGTTCGTGATTGTTTGCAATATTAGAGTTGTCATCCATAGTCATAGAAGTAGGCATGGGAATGCATTCGGTCTGGTTCTCACTCAACTTAAAGTAGGTCTAAGACTCAAAGAAGGTGACGTCAGTTGATACATAATATCTCTTAGTCGGAGGATGGAAACAATGATATCCTTTTTGTGTATGAGTGTATCCAACAAATACACGTTTAATAGACTTAGGAGACAATTTATCGAGGTTAGGAGAGATCTTGGACTAAGACAATACATTCAAATATCCGTGGTGGTAAGGAGAATAACTCAGAATTAGGACGGAGTCGCCTGAGAGGTATCTCACCACCTAAGAGTGTGGATGGCATCCTATTGATTAAAAAGGATGCAGTGAGAATTACATCAGACTACAAGTATTTTGGAATCTTCATTTGCAACATGATGGTACGAACAACATCAAGGATATGTCAAGGTTTCTTTTTTGTCACACCATTTTATTGTAAAGTATGTTGACATATGGTTTTATATATTATTCCTAAGGATGCACACAGAGATTGGAAATCTTTTTGAATAAATTCAAGGGTATTGTCAATACGCAAACATTTTGAAGTAATAGAGAATAAATTTTTTATTTCTGTTTTACAATAGACATAATATGAAGTCGATCTGCCAACAAATAAACCCATGACGCATGAGAATAGTCATCTACAAATACAATGTAATATCTATGACCCAACATTGATTGAACATGACTTAGACTCCAACCATCACAATGAATCAAATCAAATAAACTCTAACTTGACACTAACTGTAGATGCCTAAATGTAACATGATGATGTTTACTCAATTGGTGAGACTCACAATCAAAGGATGACCTTAAAATCTCTTGAAGGGCTTACTGGACTTTTTGATGCGACGGATGACCAAGACGATAATGCCACAAGATAGACGGCTTTAATGTAAACATAAATGCCACCAATCCACACAGAATCTCGTCCTAAACAAACAGGTGCATGCCATCTCCACATTTAGTGTCCAAATTAATCTTTTTTTATGTCTGTAAATCCTTAAAGGTACAATGAAAAGGAAAAAAAACATAAAACACATTAATTGAGTGGTAATGATACTAATGGATAACAAATTTATTTGGAAGTCAGGTACATAAAGAACATTGTCCAATTTGATCCAAGAAAATCCTCAAACAACCCTTTTTCGAGAACAAGAGTATGAACAACTATTGACAATCATCACAAAGGAGATATTGGAAGGGCTAGACAAACGGATGAAAAGGTCACTCGTACCTAACATGTGGGAGGAAACTCTAGAGACAATGATCTAGAAACTTCCCTTAGAAGTAATCATAGTGCTACTCGTACCTGAATGGGAAGCATAAGCTGCAGTGGTAGAGGAATCAGTGGCCTGAAGCTGTAGAAATCGCGTGTAGTCAGCCTGAGATATGGTGACAATCTGATCCAAAAGAGAGGAGTTATTAATTGCCGTAAAAGATGATTCAGTGGTAGTAGTGTTCGTCCATTGTGGCTTGTCAAATTTGTCCCAACACTTTTCAGAACGATGTCCCTAATACTTATAATATTGACAACGGGAGCCACCCCAACCCCCTCGTCTTGCAAAGCCACCACTACGTGAGAAGGATGCAACCATAGCTGATTGATCTGTAATAGGAGTTGACATCATTGTAGAAATCTTAAGGACTCTAGAAAATGTATTTTGAAGATCTGAAAGAGTTTAGCACTTAGAATATGTCTACGAATATGAAAAGATAACTCTAGGTTGAGACTCAAGATATATGTTACCACTACTAACTTCTCTCGATACTATTGTATCTTCGTGATATCTATTGTCAAAGCTTGTTATATATCAAGCTTGTCTAGCAGACTATGAAGTATAGTGAAATGCTCCTGTGTAAATTTGTTGCCTTGTTAAAGAGAGAAAATCTGCTCATACACCTCAAACACCTTGGAGATATTCCTCTCGTGTCCATATGTGATCTTCAATGTATCTTATATCTTCTTTGTGGGGCGCAACATCATGACCTTGCAAACTACACTTGGCTTTATGCTTGAGACTAATCAGGATACAATCACTGCATTATCTGCATACCAGTCCTCATGCGTAGAATCCTTTGAATCAGGAGAAAGATGAGTGATATGCTAGGTTTTCTTATGAATACCAATAAAGGTCTCAAAATTTTTTGTCTATAGAAGATAATTCTTCCTATTGAATTTCTTTGAGGTGTCATAAGGTTCCTCACCAACGAATCACAAGACGTCATGGAGATTAAGCAAAAAAAAAGAAAGAAAGATATGATTGGTTACAAATAGTCTAAAAAAAACATGATCCTCATGTCTGACATAGAAAGGGTTAGGATGGTCTATTGAGGGTGACGACGGACCTAGAAGGCTTGGAGGAGATAGTCAACGTGCTTGGAGGAGATGCTTGAGGGTGCCAATGAGCCTGGAAGGGTCGAATGAGATCGTCGACATGCTTGGAAGGCTCAGCTGGACCTTCCGACGAGTTTAGAAGGCTCAGCTGGGCCTTCCAGTGTGGTTGTTCAAGGTGTAGAAGAAGGAGGCGACGGAAGTGGCTGGAGAGCCTGGTGGAGGCAGTGAGAGTGGTTGGTGGTGTATGTATGCCAAGGTTTTTGTGAGGTTGGTTGGTGGTGAGAGTGGTTTGAATTTTTGTTGCTTCTTATATGGGAAAAGGGACCATTTCTTTAGCTATACACCTATATGTATTAACCTTCAAAACATATGTATTAACCTTTAAATATCAAAATTTTGTATATACCTTGAGAATAGTTGTGCTTTACATATATAATCTTTTGACAAAACTATGGTAAACATATATTGTCTACATTTTTACGTGTGTAATCTTTTGTACGTTAATAAATATCAGATATTTACATATATATACCCTCATAAAATATACCGCTCAAAAAACCCCCTCAACAAATATGATATTTACATGTATTCTCCCAAAAACAATCACATGCAACTGCTAGAAGACCCAACCTTAACCTTGTAGGCAACATATTATTTCATGACTTTATTGTGGTTTAAGCATTGACTATTAGCTTTATGCATGTAAATAACATCCAAAGAATATATATCAAAACATGTTGTTTAAGGGAGAGGAGGGGTTGCACGTCTTTTAGTGTTTGTAATGATACATTTGTAAAATCCGATTCTATCATTTTACACTAAAACTTTGGGTTTAAACTACTTAAAGTACCCTATCATGTTTGAAATAAATTTATTCTTTGACTCGAGTTTCGTTGACTATTTTATGCAGCCTTAAAAATGTCACAAACTTTCATTTGATATAATTTCTATTTGAGTGGGATTGGATTGCAAGGAAATCTTACTGTGAGGTAGTTCCTAGAAATACAATTTTTACGTATTAGTTCCTCAAAAGTAGGAGTGTGTATTTTATTTTGACTTTTAGTCAACATTTTTTTGGAAATATTAAAATGTCAACATGTGTGTGGACTTCAGGAGTGCAATAAGGATCTAGATTCGTATATGGATTTTTTTGAATACAGATGTTTGTTTTACATATGTTTTATATATTTGGCTTGAGACAGATACAAATATGGATAATGGTTCTTAAAGTATTCCGAATACGAATTCAGATGTTGCTATAATTTCCGAATACGAATATAAATATTTGGATTTTAAATTTTTATTATTCTATTAAAAATGTGTTACACATGTGATTCGAACACATCCTTTTTCTTTCAAATATAGACCTTAACCACTGCACCAATTATATATACATGTTATAAGAATACATTTAAAATATTTATTATGTTATTAGTAACTTATTATAATAATATATGATAAAAAAATTATTGTCAAATTTCTATAATAAGAACAAATATTAATTATTAAAAATATTATATTAATTTATTTACAAATTAAAGAATGTTTTCATTGCTGTTTTTTATTCATTTCATCATGTATTCACTTGCGATTTGATTATTATCACTTATATTTTATCATGAATATGGAAATCAATTATGATATCAGAAAGTATTTGTATTGTATATGAAGATGATAAAAGATATATCCGTTCCGCATTGGCTCCTTTTGTACCTTACTTGTAGTCATTGTAGATTTATTGTTTATGAGATATTTTTATGTTCATATTTTATCAAATTAACATTACCTTGTGGATTTATAGTTTATAAATTATTATACTGATATTTCGGTAGGTTTATAATTGTAATTGCACTCTTAGTATTCTTTTTTTTTTCATATCCAAATTTTATTTGTTTTCGTATTCCTTTGTATTCGATATTCGGAGAATATTTGAAAAATATTCGCATTTGGATTTCTCAAAATATGATTTTCAATTTTCATATTTGGCATATATTTGTATTCCTATTTGGAAATTTTAAACAAATGCAATTATGGTAAAGGGTATATTCAATTCGTTCACACCCCTAGTGGACACTCTTGTGCATATAGTCTACCTTTTGACAACAATTCTGTCACACTTATATAACATACAAGGCAAAAAGAATAAAAAAGAGGTAATAAACATGATGGTTGACAACAATATTCCGGAGCACTTTTCATTCTCCTCTTTTCACATGGTGCCCTTCTGAGGACATGTGGAGGCTAGCTAGGTATTTTTCAAAGAAAAAAAAAATTTCTTACACTTTCCCCAAAACAAAATATCCTATGCACACTAGGGCATTTAGAACAAGAGGAGAAAACATTGGGGGACTAGCTTTGGTTCATTTCTTCCCTGTATGACTTTTTTTTAGTTCCCTTTAAATCCATTACTCTCATCTTTGTCATTCTTTTTTTTTTTACTATAAAGAATAAATGTGTCGTATATTATTTTCCAATTACATTTCTATTTTTATTTTAGTTTATCCATATAGGCATGTCTTTTTGTCTACATTTTTAGGGTTCACCATGGCAAACACCCGGTGCCAATCTACAACCACTTGATAAAGTGGCAAGGCTTGTGGTTGAAAGTGAGGTTGAGAGTTTGTATGCCAGGGACATCACCTATGTGCATTACTAAAAATAACACCTTGTGTCACTACTGATCATGGTCCATTATATATTAAATTAACATAAACATGGAAAATAATGATTGAAAAATGCTGTAACATTAATGTCAAACTAAAATCCAAATATTTATCAAAATGACCTTCCAAAAAATTAACTAAGATCTTAATAAACAACAATTGTAAACCTACTCCAACATTCAAAGAACAACAATAGAATTGATGTTACTCCATAAATACTATGTATTACTAGAATTAGAATATTAATAATTATCAAAATATTAAAGTAATATCATCATTATCAAATTGTAACTAGAATAAATATTGTGATATATCAATTGTCAAATATGTTACTATTTTAATGTGTTATGTGTACATTTTCTCTGATCTTTGGAGTGGAAGTCAGAGAAGTGGAGCCATGTGTATTTGGAACTTCCGTGACTTCCCAACAAGGAAGTCTAGTTCCCCACTTTGAGCCCCACTTCCGTGCAACCAACCTACCATATACTAAAGCCACTCTTCTATTTTTACTAGTGTAGTTGCCACCAATTAAAATACCATGCCTTCCACAAGGGATCAATAAGAATAATTGAAACAGTTTAGAATTTTCGTCCAAGTGTTGGATCATGTGAAAAAACGAGGAAATTACGAAGGATTTGGTATGGAAGATGATATTTCCTTAATATCGAACCTCTTTTCACAAAAGAATGCGTTGCCTTTAGTTCACCATTGGTAATATGGAACTGCAGGGGAACAAAGCAATATGCTAGTGTGCATGCTCTCGTAGGAAGAACAGTTAGCAGAAGAGATGATCTAATCTCTCTTGCCTACAGTCTTATTTATCTTATGCCAAAGGAGCTACATTTGGAGGTGTAGTGTTAGAAACCTTTTGAATGTATTTTTGCCTTCTACCTGTTTTTAAATACTTATTATTTTTCCCTCATTCTTACAGTTCAAGGATGACCATAAATATTCTGTCTGCAAAAAGAGAATGGAAATGAACTGCCCGGAACCAATTAAAATTTTTTTTGAGGCTGTCATGAAACTCAGTTTTGATCGTGATCCTAATTACAACTACTACAAGACATTATTTCAAGTTGAAAATATGTCCACCGAAACTCCCACAGAGCGTAAAATTGTATGCTCCTTTCCCTTATGGAAAATAAGCTTCATATGTTGCTGTATTTACTATATATGTTTGATTCCATAAATCTTACCAGGCTGGTCAAACTCAATGGATTACTATTTCAAATGTTCACCCTGCAATGAAGCAGAGGTAACTAAGGTTCTGTGATGGTTGATAGAAATTCAAGATATGTTATGTTCTTGCATTAGTCTAGATCCAAGCATTTATGTGCTAAATTTGGCTTTCTAAATAGTCAGTTTTCTTCATGGTACATTGTGAATGGTCAATTTTCTTCATGGTATAGTGTAAGCCGACCTTGCAGGGAGTCGCAACTTTTGTGACAGTGTCAAAGTATAGTACAGGATATACACCCTATAACTCCTTATAATGATGATATTGTCGTAGATGTATCCTAAACTTGAGAGAATCTTGTGTAGAAATGCAGCAAATTGGATTATACACTGATGCTTCACATGAACATTCTCATGACAAGAGCTGTTTTTTTCCTCTTTTTGAGGAATGATGAGCTGTTTTTTATTTGTTGAATGTTCTAATGGGATTGCATGATATTCTTAATATTGGCAGATATCACTATGATGTTGACACTAGGATGCTTGACCTTCTTATTAGAGAAGATAATAAAGAAAGGGTGTACATTAGCAGTGTTGCTTCTTGTAAAGAGGGGTGGACCTTGATTATGGATGAAAGTAAATTATATACCGAGCAAGAGTACAAATGTGAAAGAGGACTCCTGAATGAACCTTCTTCTGTGAGTTCTCTTCTTATGTTGTATGACTTTGCTTAAAAGTGTTGCTTTTGCATTCTATAGTTAATCATCTGTCTGCAAATTCATCTCGACCCGTTGGTGATATTATATACCCAGCAAGAGGACTCCTGAACAAACCTTCTGTGAGTCCTCTTCTTAGGTTGTCTGACTTTGCATAAAAGTGTTGCTTTTGCATTCTATAGTTAACTCAATCTTCTATCTGCAAATCGATATTGACCTGTAGGTACTGGTTTATAGGAATTATTATTGATGACTTGTAATCTTCTTCTTTGAAGGAATTAACGCCATGGGTCAAACAAAAATGGGAGAAGAACTTTTACATAACAGCTTTAGGAGCACATGATGGATACTTGTTGGTAGTAATGTCTCAGGGTAAATTCCTCTCTACTTTGCAAATTAGTTGGATGCTCCATGTCTGAGGTGTTGTAGAGAGAATGATTAGATTTAGGAGCTGGTTGTTAGCCACCACTTCTACCTGCAACATATTAGTTGGTGCCTTTTACATTGCACTTACCTTTCCTAGAGAGGCATTTTTTTCTCTATTGGCTTTTTTCCTCTCAACACGTATCCATCACATTGTCTTCAGATATAAGGGTCGAGAGACAAGGTTTACCACAATTTTTTTCTCTTTGGTGAACTCCAGAACTATTATTTATTACCTCTGATAATTCCTGTTCAGGTTTTAATTATGTCAAACAAACCTTCTGTACTGGTGAAGCATTTCCATATCAGTCGATATGCAAGTATTGGAAGGATGGGTATTTTATAACTGCCTTGGCCACTTCTGGATATAAATGGACAGTTGTCATGTCCCGCAATGCAGGCTTTTCACATCAGGTCTTTTGTTGTTTCTGATTCTGTTGAAACCCTTTTTTTTACACAAGATTCTGTTCAAACTGAGTGGATAGCAGCAATCTTACTTGCATAGTCTTAGCATCTTCCATAGGTTGTTGAGTTTGATGTTTGCTTCCCTGCTGAGGCGGTAAGTAGGAGGTGGAGTCAAGGTTACAGAATAACAGCAGTTGCTGCATCACAGGATAAGCCTGCAATGGCGGCTGAAGAGGCAAAAAATGCTCGGTCTGAAATACCTGGACAGGTTGCAGTTGTTATGAGTGTTCTCAAAAGGAATCCCACTGGTGAAAAACAAGTCATACTGGGAACTTCTCATTTTCCAAAACAAGAAATAAAGGTAGGTACATTCGCATCATTCTCTTAAATTAGAAGTGCTGCTTCAGTCAGGATAAATTCTGAGATGAACAATATTCTGGAATAATTGCAGGAGTATTGGTCCAAAGCTCAGTATGTCACTTCTATTTGCTATGGATCTCTTTATTTTTAGGCGTTGGGAGAATTCACTTCAGAATCTGAGAATTAATATGTAGGTAGAATTTGACGAAGCCGGGCTTCTCAGTATGTAAAGGACTGCAGGACCTTTATCGTCCTCTTTGATCAGAATTCAACGAGCATTTTCTATTGTTAGTAGCTTATTTATTTATTTATTCTCATGTATGCTATATCTGAAGTTACAAAATCTTGCTATTTGTACTTTGATTGATGAGTGTGTATTTGTACTTAAGAATCAGTAGTATTCCTCAAGTGCTTGATACTGTACCTTTATTTTGGTCTACTTATCTGCATGGAACATTTACTAATTTAGATTTTGAGATCACATTTCCAAGGAAACGCCCAAAATGTAGCATATGTTTTTCTGCTTAATGCAGCATTTGGTAACCTACCCAATTGTGAGTTGGATTTTGTTGATTCTCATAAGCCCACGTCTGGTATTTACTTGTCGTGCAAAAATTATTTAGAACCCAGCCAATCAATGACATTCTCGTAACCAAATGGAAGCATGTCTCAAAATGATATTAATGAGAGCCCCAAACTTTTGACTTTTCACTAACTGAAATTATTATCGGTTTCCACGGTCGGCCTCGAAATGGATTATGGGAGTCTCAAAAGTTAGAAAGGAAAACCTTGTGCATTAATTAAGATTCTAATCGGAATCCCCAATACTTTGGGTCCATCTACTTCAGGTTGAGTACATTCAATGTCGATGGTTATATGTAAATAAATATTTGTAATTATTAATAAGTAGTTCTAACTTTGTAAGATAGCAACATGAGTACCTCAAACATTTTCTTTTAATATAAGCTAGTTGAATAAGCACTTGTAATATAAATATAAATAAATATATATATATAGGGAACAGTTTTGTTGCAACTTGCAAACATGTCCTTAAAAACTCTAAAAGAGCTACTAATCTCAACTACAGGATCCTTTAATCTATCAACTACTAATCTCAACTACAGGATCCTTTAATCTATCAATACAATAATGGAAACAACTAATCAATAGGTAGTAACAATAACCAGCCTGCCAAAAGTGGTGGGGGGGGGGGAGGAAAGAGGAAAGAAAGATGGAATGAAAAAGAAAGAGGCCACGTAAAGGGGGATTCATGTGGAACAAGTCCAAGTGGGTCACATGCGGTTCCTTAGGAACAAACAAGTGTACAAAAGGTCATCAAACACTAACTAGGAAACTCAAAATAACTCAACCATATCCAGAGAGAGGAAACCTACAAACAAACCACCAAAATATCTTGATTATCCATTAATAAATCATTTGCTCAAATATTACAATAATTCATGGTTTACATATAAAATGAACAATTAGGCCTAGGTGTCACACAGAGGATCTCCTAATTAGTAATTATGGATCCATTAAATGTCACCGACTCATGCCCTCTCCTAAACTCACTCTATGCCTTCAATACTGAAAAAAATAACTAAAAACTGAACTCTTTATGATTAGAAATTTTCAGTTTCAAAAAAACATAATTCAGTACTCACTCTACGCCTTCAACACTGAAAAAAATAACTAAAAACTGAACTCTTTATGATTAGAAATTTTCAGTTTCAAAAAAACATAATTCAGTACTCAC
>JAMKQA010062899.1:0-18912 GCA_024699735.1 Posidonia australis
TTTGCCACCTCCACCTGAAAACCTGTACCCTTCTCTGTCAAGAGCACTCAGAGATATGAAGCTCTTCTTCAAACCTGGTACATGCCAAACATTCTCCATCTTCTTCACTATGCCATCTCTCAACCGAATTTCTCAATATTCAAAAGCAGAAGCCATAACTGATTGCTGATTGCTGCAAACAACTGGCACAAATATGTGTTGCAAACAAAAAACAGAAACAAATCTCTGATTTCCGATGGCAAAGATAAGTATACAACACATTATTTTGTTATCAAAATATCTTTTCACCTTAATTTGTGTGATAGTCTTCTGTTTTTTTATTTTGCAAAGTTTCCTAAGTGGATTAGTTTGGAATTTTACACTTTAGTCCTTGTACTTGTCTTTTACCATGTTTACATCATTTTCTTGTATTTAAAACCTTGTCCCCATCATGTTTTCTTGTAAATTACATTTTCCTAACATTTTGCATACATTAGACCTAGCCTCATGCACATGCACATATTTATCACATTTGGCCATAGAAATTACTCAACCTATGAGCATTGTCATTGCACCAGATGAAATGCAACGATCCAAACCAAGAATGCACTGCATAGGAAGCAATAGTGGATGATGGGGAATAGGTCCAGACGCTAAATGCAAATGGTGGTTGCATGGATTCTCCCACCCA
Source organism: Posidonia australis (assembly GCA_024699735.1). Lineage (NCBI taxonomy): Eukaryota > Viridiplantae > Streptophyta > Magnoliopsida > Alismatales > Posidoniaceae > Posidonia > Posidonia australis. The sequence continues at coordinate 671 of JAMKQA010062899.1, forward strand.
TTACCCTCGCTTGTGTTTAGGTTCCTTTGTCACTTCTTTCCATGAAGGCCGGCTGTGAACCACAGGAGCCATTCTAGCATTGTTGGACCATGGTGGAGGACGAAGAAATTCACAATGTAGGATGCTAAGAAGATGGAATGCAATCTTAGAAGACACCAACCATCCCATTCTTCCATGGCACCATGCATCTTCATCGTCAATGAGGTGATTGGCCTAAGGTGGAGAATAAATTGGCTGCGAACATGCATGGCACATTAGGGAAGAAAAGGGGGATGGCCAACATAGAGATGGGTGACAACATTGCCCAAGGATCGTCAGTCACACATAGGCCATGCACCCTTCACTAGAGAGCCAAGGAAGCACACAACAAATAAAGGTGGATGAAAACAATACAAAACAGAGATGATGAAACATCACAGAGCATGAAGAAGCAAGGAATTGTGCAACGAAATGGGTGCTTACCTGTGTGGGAGGCGTCAGTTGTCTCTCCCAACACCGACGTCTCACTCTAGGTCATCAAGGCTTCAATGGCAATAGAGGCGGTGGAACCATAGCTGTCGGAGGCTGTGTGATGGCTAGTGGCTGTGTGGAGGTGTTTGATGGGTTGTGTATGGTTTGGAGGTGTTAGTGGTGTTGCATGGACACTTAGCTATGATGTAGGTGGTCGATGATGGCGTTGCTCAGCATGTGACGTGGCTGTGCTTCAGCTCAGAGGTTGGGGATGATAATGATGGTGTGAGTTGGTTCGGTGTGGTAAGGATTGTAGGTAGGTTTACAAGCTTGGAAGGGTATGGTAGTGACTGGAGAATGGATAATGTAAGGGTGGCTTTGTGTGGTCAAAGGTTGTGGTGATAGTGGTGGCCAACATCGAGAGGTGGCTGGGTGCTCGGGCAGTGCTAGTGTGAGTAAGGTGGGTTTTCATGAGGCTTCTACATGGGAGGGGGAGGCCATTTTATAGATCATAGGTTGCATGGAGGCCATTGATGAATGATAGAATTTCAAATCAATGGCTGGATGTGTATTAAGGGATTGGATGGGGATTTAAAATATGGATGAGGGGTATGATGGTCCACAAATGTAAAGGAACACCTTTAAATCCATGCTAACCAATAAGAGGAGAAGAATTGACGATCCAAGTGTTAAACAACCAATCAATCCTCATTTAGTTTAACTATTGACATAGGGCACTACATTGAGTATTCGCATGACCTAATTGCACTACCTAGGTGCGCCAGCTAGGTGCACCACCTAAGTATGCTAGACCCAAGTTTGGGCCTATTGGCTGGAATTTGGGCTTGTTTCTTGAGTATTTTACCATTGTATGGGCTTGGGCTCATAAGGTTAGTAGTTTTGCTAAGGTCTTGGGTGGATTTAGTGTTTTGGGCTGGTTTATGGTGTGAAATGGGTTTCTGGTGTCGGGAAATGCTTTGTCGCCATTGGAGCAAGTTCTTTCAACGGAATTCGCCAACAAGCAGCTGTCAAATCAGGGTGTCGACAATAGTAGAATTGTAGAAGGATGGATTGGTTTTTTAACATTTGGACCACCACAGTAGTAGAATTGCAGATGGATGGATTGGTTTTTTAACATTTGGACCACCATTTCTTCTCTTCCTAATGGCTTGCATGGATCTAATTGTGTCCCTTGACATTAGTGGACTATCATACCCCTCATCAACATTTAAAACCCAATCCAATCCAATTAATTCAATCTCAACCCTTCATTCCAAATTCTATTATAAATCGACAACGCCCATGCATCCAATCCTTTATAAAATCACATTCACTGCCAACATAGATAGCTCTTGGCAACCCATCTCACTCACACTTCAAACCTAATCAGTCATTGCATCTCTGGCCACCACACCACCTCCCTTGCACCACCCAAATTGCCGCACTGCACTCACCATCCATTGCTTTCTCCAGGAGCAACACCCACTGAGCTTTTCATAGCCATCAGACTACACAGCACCTGCAACCAAGCCTTGCCGCCTCGTTGCCGTTGAGCAACACCAGCTTAGAGTAGAGTTGTTGTGAATCGCATGCCATAGGAACAACCAACACTCAGTCATAATAGGTGAGCCTCCTCCCTGTAGTGTGTCTCTATGTGTTATTCTTGTTATGCACTGTTTTATTGATGCTGTGTTACCGGTTATTACTCGAATTCTTTGTGTTTTTCCATCTTCCATGCATCCTTTGGCTGCCAATGATGGGTTCCTTACCTATATTAGGACAGTAGCCCATGAGCATGAGGAGTGTTTACCCAGGCGTGCCTCTTCCTTCCCCTTTATCCACCAAGACACTCCAGTGAGTCCTCTTGCACTCATGGCCAGTCGAGCTCAAGAATTCTAGCATGGCTCAGTGAGGATGGGGAAGGTCTACATTGGTTTTACACTGCATCTACATTGCTTCCACCACTCTCCTCATGCTTCCTCCACTATCCATTGACGTTGAAACGGCTCCTGGAACTCGTGGCCAGTTTCCATGGCTGTGCGCATTGGCAGAACCCAACGACAAGTGAGGAAGAAAGGGAGAGGCATGCATGCATCCATGATTTGCATTTTAATCTTTAGATGTGTTCTTCATTGCTCATGGTTGCTTCCCCTGTGTTGCATTGCATGTTTTCATCATCCCATTCCATCGTTATGTGAGGATAGAGCTTGCAGGTTGTTTGTAAAACTTCCAGCACGAGCCAATGGCGTGGCCAGTTAGTGTGCCTCGTAACTGTGAGTTACCAACACAGCTAGCCAACACGGGTGGCCAGCGTGGATTACCAGATCCAGAACAGATCATAGAGTTATGCAAACATTTACATGCATTCTAGTTTTCCAACCCTTTGATTTTTTTTCCCATGTCTTATCTACACTCTCTCATGGCATTCGGCATTGCATGATTTTACACATGTTTGGCATTTGACATTCATCCATTAGGGCGATGATGTTTACCATTTGGAGTACTATGAATCGGACGAGATGATCATGTGTACTTCCCTAGCAGATTATACATGTGAAATTCCTATGCACGAGTGTCTTGGTTCAAAACACATATGGGGTGGCTAAGCATTAGGTTGCATGGTTTTCCACCTTGCATGTTTTATCTGTACTTTGGCATGGCATCGAGCGTACACCTGTATGCATGCATGCATTATGGAGCAAGCATACATTTGCATTGGCCACACATGTGAGCGATTTAGCCAAGAAAGATCAATTCATCAGGCGTATAAGGGTGCCTAACAACTTCTTCATGTATAATAGGAGTCCTAACATTTTCTTTGGCACATAATGACCTATGTGTCACATCTTTTTGACACGAATTATCGCATTTGCATACTTGTAATGTTTTTTTATCGCATTTTCTTTGTATTTGGTCTTCCTCGAGTCTTTTGATTTTAAATAGACTAGATGGTGACTCCTTTTTCCTTATCTTCATTGTTTTGTTTTCACATTTAGTGGTTTTGAGTCGAGTGTTCTTCCTCGAATTCACCATTTTGCCATGGGCTTATTAGTTTGTGTGTTTGGGCTTTTACGCCTTACGCGAGGCAGCCGTTGGCATGGTCAGAGTAGTCATTTCTGAACGACAGTCATTTAATCAATATTATTCATTTTTATATGTTTGGAAATTAGGTGGAGGGAATTAGTCTTGACCTCAGTTGAAAAGATGCAAAATCAGAGTCTAGTGGATGCTGATTGGGAGCCATCAGTTGATGTTTTAGAGATAATTGTAGTAGTATTCTTTCTTGAGAAAATGCACCTAAGCCACGAGACACACTTGATGAGTACGACGTTACTCTAAATCTAAGTGAGTCGGTTGTTGTATCATGGGCTAAACTAATTCTTGTTTCCCTACTAACTAAGTTTTCACTTGTATTTAAGGTAGATGGCATCACTTTAGAATTTCTTGAATTTTTTAGATTTTCTAATTTTTTTGGTTTTTCTTGAAGTTTCTTTTTTTTTTTGGATTATTTTTTTTTATGGGGCTTTTGGATTTTCTAATTTTTTTGGGGTTTTCTATTTTTGTGTTTTTCGATGTTCTAATAGAGAAAGATGAGTACTTATCTCAAGCCTTAGCCTATAGTTTGCCTTAATCATTTTGAGTGTAACCTACAATTGTGGGCGTGTCCCTTTGTAACACCCGTAAAATTCATTTTTTTAATTATTTACATTTTAATGATTTTTTTTCCTAGACGAGTGTTACTATTCTGAGACCCATTACGTGTTTTGTGTTTTTGGACTTGGGACTTGTGGACTGGCTTTTGTTGCATGTCCCTGTGCGTGGTTTGACACTATGCATTGTGGCACTATGAGTGTGGGGCCTAGGTGTGGGTCTATGTGGGCCTCGTGTTCGTGCATCGATTGGTTGGAGCAAGTTGGTGGTGTGAGTTGGTGAGCTCGTGTGGCTTGTGGTAGGCACGATGTGTGGTTGTGCATGCGCTCAGCTACCACCTTACATGGCTTTATAAGCCCATGCGTGCGGTCGATTAGCGTAGCCTTCCTCTCCTCCTTTTTCCCCTCTGCTTCCCATCCTGAGCACGCCACCTTCCTTCCTTTCCTTTCCCTCCACTCACCTCCTCCGCTTTTTCCACACACACTCTCTCTCTTCCACTCTCCCTCCCCTATCCCTCCTCCCCTGCTTCTCCCTTCCTCTGTTCAAGATGCTCAAGGGCCGACAACAATGTGTGGCAACGTGCGATCGTGCGTGGAGCTTCAGAGTTGCGTCCTCGTGGTCAAGGAAGCCCCGTGGACGTCGTGATTGGTGGAGTTGGCTGGAGGATCGCCGAAACGTGCTTTACAGGTGTGCATCTCCAGCCCCTGTAATAGTGAGCATGAAAATGGTAGACATTGATAGGATTGCATGAAATCTAGGTAAATTTATATTCCTAGAATTTATTGTTGATTTATGGGCATTTATGTCGATGGTTGCATTTTTGGTCGTTTTGAGCCTTATGCCTTTGTGATTTTATATCTTAATGTATGGTGAATGGATTTTGGTTTTGTTTGTTGAATTTTGGAGTAGACTTGAGGATCTACATCTTATATTTTAAGCAAGATTTTCAGTGATTGTTTGGGAGGTCCGATCGGAGCTCCCACTTTGAGTGATTTCAAACAGTAGGGCTTGAGCCATTTTCTGTTTTTGGCAGAATTCATTCAGTATGTCGTTTTTTTGTTAGATTAGGTCCTTTGGTCGAAATTCGGTTATCCGATTTTAGACAGTAGCCCGAATCAGGAGATTTCGGTCGACCGAACCATTTTCGGTATACTGATTTTGACTTGAGTGTTGATCGTTGACCCGATTTGGTTGATCGACCCAAATCGATCTACCGAACCAAGGATTTTCAGTATATTGAACCTATTTTCGGCATGCCGAATCTGGGCCCCCCAAATACTTTTGTAAAATATGATTTCCGTGGGTTTTCCGGATTGGTTTGTATTGTCTGATTGAGATGGGATTGTGGGCCATCAGTGGTGGTCCCTCGGGACACCTGATGCGCCATTTTGCAAAGATTTTGGAAGAGTTTTCAAAGATATGAGAATAGTTTGAAAATGATTTCAAAGAGATGAGTTGGCAGATTTGAAAAGTGGTTTTCCTAGTTTTCTATGTGTGGGTCGAGACAATGTGGGACCATATCGTCGGGACTAGGGAATGTGACGACATTCTCGGGTGGTCGAGCATGACTCCCTGATTGAGGTCGGAGGCCAAGATACCTGAGGCTAAGGGGTGTCGGGTCTTGGAGGTATGAGACTCCTTGACTGTCGTCTCGGAGCTAGGGTTGTGGTCCGCGAGTTAAAGTGTCTTGTGGCATGACAGGGAGGTATGATATTCCTACTGTCGCTATGAACACTAAGGCTTAGGTGTTGTCGGATGTAGAGGTTTGACACTCCCTCCTGAGCATTATGTGTGGAGGACGCCTGAGGAGGTGGATCCTATGGTGTGCAGTGTGGGTGGGACACGTGCCCCGTAGTTGGTAGTGTCCTGAGAGATAGGACAGCCTTCCCAAGGAGGGATTGGATTTGTGAGGGTTCTCTCCAAGTAGGGAGAATCACGGGACGGTGAATGCTCCTGCACAGGGTGGCTTCACCGTGGCAATGCAGAACATCATGGTCACTTCTCGGAGGATTGCTTGTGGCCAGAGTTTGGTTGCCTGGCATTGGGCTTCCCAACTCATTATGTGTGGTTTTGGCCATTGATGGTCGTGCTCGTGGTTTTGGGCTAGTAGAGCCCTATTTGTGGTTTTTGGCCGGTGTGGGCTTGGCTTGTGGGATTTGAGAGAAAATGGTTTGCGAAATGAATTTTAAAAGAAAATTAATTATGATTCACTTTCCGTGGTTTTCATGGGATGCATACTAGGTGACCTCTGTCACTCATACATTTTCCTCGTGTTTTTGGTTTGTAGGTGCAGGTATGTAGAGGTTTAGCGTAATGCATATAGTTCGGAGTCTCGTAGCCGCACACACAAGTTCCTAGTAGTTAGATATTTTCTGTTTAGCTTTAATTTTCCCGTAGTTTAAATTGTTTTAAATTATCGTGGAAAATATAGTGTGTTACACCCATGTATTATGCCTACACCTTTTAGGAACTTTGGTCCACATACTAATTCTTAACAACTTGTCATTCCTTAACCTATTTGGTCCTTGGATATCCAAGGCTGCTTACTCTATGCTTGTGTATGAAAAGAGGATGGGGGAGGCTTGAAGTACAACAAGCTCTCGACGTTAGCTGTAGTCTATGTCCCACTAGTCAATGTTTGGCCTTAATCTGCTTTGGATATTCTTAGGTTTTTTCCTTTTTCTTCTTTTATTTTTGCCTTCTTTTCTTTTCATTTTTATTTTTCTTTTCTTTCTTTCTTTTCTTTCTTTAGGGTTCCCCTCTCTTATTATTTCCTTTGTAAGTGCCTGCCCATTACTAACTTCTGGGTTTACGCTATGACAACACACTTACTCGACCATGTTCTCACTCCTGTTTTGAGTACCCATCCATCATAACCTTATGGATTTATGCTATGATGACATACTTGAGTTGCGTGCACTCCCTCTTTTATGCACTATTTAGATTGGTTAGTTTTGGTGCGTTCATCCATCACTACTTTCTAGGATTTACGCTAGGATGCTACACAATACAAAGCGAGTGGGTTTTATGATTTACCTAGGCTCTAAGCTTGCCTTTCTCTTACCTTTTCGTGCAGTGTGTGTGTGGGGACAAGACAAAGTATGGGTCACCTCGAGTAACAATCTCCCTATATGCTTTGGAAATGACCCACCTTCAGTGTTAGGCCCTAGGTCTCCTCTAGGTGTAGGCATGTTGATCAATGGTTGCAATCTTTCAAGTGCATTGCACTCTAGGGATTAGGTGTTGCCCAGATATGCAACCCCCATGTAATATCTTTCCAAGTATGGCCTTAGCTTTCCCTTCTGATATGGCTTACTGAAAGGTCACACTTCCTTAATTACTAAATCACCTATGTTGCATCCATGTTTAATTATTTTCCCCTTTATTGCCTATGTAATGAAGTAAATTAATAAAAAGTAAATTGTAAGAAATTTGTAGACACCCCGATTTTGTAGTCATTGGCAGCAGACTCCTTTGGAAGATGCTCTGGTTGCAACCACCACTCTTAAACCCTAACTCCACCAAAACCCTAAACCCTCAAGCCAACTTAAGCCCACACAAACCCACTCTAACCTAATTAAAGCAAAAACTAGTAATTAAGAATCAAAACGAAATAAAATTCATTTAAATCCATTAAGTAAAACCCTAAATCTACTTAAAATCCTAATTAATTAAGTAAAACCCTAATTAAAACCAAAATTAAACAAAATCCACCTAAATCCATTTAAAACCCCAAATTAATTAGGTAAAAGCATAATTAAAGTCAAAAACAAGTAAAATCCATTTAAACAACTTTAATCCATTTAAATTCAAGGAAAAAACCTAAATAAAACTCAAAACCTTAAAATCAATTAACTACGTTAAAAACCCTAATTTATATCCAAAACTTTAATTAAAATCCAAAGATAACCTAATTAAATTAAAAACACTGATTAAAATCTAAAAACCCTAAATTAAACTCAAAATTCTAATTAAAACAAAAAAACCATAATTAAACTAAAAAACCTTAATTAAAACCTAAAAAAACCTAATTTTAAAAAAAAATTGTAATTAAAATCCAAACCCCTAAAAAACTCCTAGAATAATTAAAATCCAAATTTGAAGCTAATTAATTAAACCTTGAATCATAAAATCAAAGAATTTCATTAAAACCACAAAAACCCTAAGTTAAATAAACTTTAAAATCCCTAAACCCTAAATCACAAAAACCATAAAAGAAAAAACAATAACCCTAAAAATCTTAACCTAAAACCAAGTAATTAAAACCCAAATTAAAATCACAAAATCAAAATCATAACCTAATTAAAATCCTAAAACCAAAAATCAAAATCTAAAACCAAAAAATAAAAACCCTAAAAGACCTAAAACCAAAATCAAACCTAAAACAAAAAGAACAAAAGCCCAAAACACTAGGCCCGTTAAGCCCAATACACCCATTACATTGTTTCATTCAAAAACTTAAGAGGGGAAAAAATAACTCCGACGGGCCAACTGCCAGCCATGAAGCCACGATCTCCTTGTGCCTTCCACCTCTCTTAGAAACCAAAGAAATTGATCAGCAGGGAGAGGACCTAGAGGAGAAACTAAGAGAGCCTCGTCGAAGAAAGGCCCGTCGCTGACAGCCCTTCACCCACCATTTTGGAGACCCATCCTTCCCCCCCGCGGGATCACATAAAGAACCTTGCAATTTCCCACCTTCAGATCCCTTCTCCAAGCCCACTTGCAACCCCGAAGATCCCCTGAACCGCTGCAGCTAGAGCATCTAGGGCCACCGTCGACCACAATGTCGAGAGAGTCAAGTCTGACCACCATCCAAGTAATTCCTTCCCTATTTAGTTTTGAATATCCTTCTTGTTATCTGTAGAGCCCATTCTAGTTTTCTAGGTCGAGTTTTAGTGGGTTTACAGGCTTTGTATGCTGCCTTCCCCCTCCACCGGTGGTGGGTTCACCACCATTGACGAGGCCACAGGCCTCCTGGTCTAGGGGAGGCCCCATGGGCCTCTCCTCCGTCTTCCTCCTCCTCCTCTCTAAGTTCCCATCACTCGGGGGAGGAACCCTCTGGTTTGCTGCACATGAGGACGTCGTCGCCGCTGCTCTATGCCAATGATAGCCGCCACGAAGCTGCTGGAAGCCTCTTGATGCCCCTACCGCTCTTGACCACGCCAGGGAGATTAACCGCTTTGCCACAAATGCCCCCATGCAGATCAGTCACCGCTTCAGCCTCAAAACGACCACCGCTATCGTCGTTGCATCCATCACCAGAGCCCGAGACAGGGAGGGTGCTTCAGGCCACTCCGTCCTTCGACGACCAGACCAGAAGCCCCAACGTGCTTCCCCGAAGCTTCTCCGGTACTCGCCGCGTCGTCCCAGCTACCACATCGCCACCAACTCCCTCCATAGTCATCTTCTCTGTCGTTGATGACCACTCGCTAGAGCCCGAGGTGGGGGAGGCATCTGAGGCCTCCCTAGTCCAACCCACAGCCCTAAGAAGACTCGTCGTGTCTCCCTCCAACTACCCCGACCATCGCTAAAGTCCCTCCGCCGCTGTGCCGCCATTAGTGACTCGCTGGAGCCCTTGTCGAAGATTGGAGCGCCGGCGAACTTCGAAGGGAATAGTTTAAGTCCAAGTCTTCAGGTTTTTGGTAGTTTACACTTAGGTCCTTAGTTTATTATTATTTGGTCCTGATTTTTTATGTTTAGACCCCTGGAGTTTTAAATAAGTTTTAGGTCTTTTATTATTCTTGTAAATATTACATCATGTTCCCCGAACTTTTTGGTTTTCATTTTCTATTCTATGAAAATTTGTTTTATTGCAATTAAGTCCCTACAGTCACATTTTCATAGCATTAAAGTCTTGAAGTTTGCACTGAGCCCCCAGAAATTTTAACAAATGAGTTTTCTCTGTAAAATTTGCATTCTAAACCCTATAGGACTTCATAATCACACGAAACATCATAAAAGTTTGATTTCAATTACATCTAAGTCCTTTTTCTTACATCTAGGCCCTTTTTATTACTCTTAGGTCCTTTTTCACTACATTTAGGTCTAGAATGCATTGTTTTCATTACTCTTGAGTCCTTTTATTACAATTAGGTCCAGAATTCATGTTTTTATTTGCACACAAGTCCCTATGTTCATATTTTGTTACACTTAAGTCCTTAGCACTTATTTCTTTGCATTTTAACTTAGAACCTAGATTTTCTTGCATTCTAGGCCATGGGGAAATTGTTTCTCTTATGCATGGGTCCCTAAAAACATGTTTGTATTACATTTAGGTCCTGTCCTCTTGCAGGTAGGCCCTTATATTTCCCATATTTTGCATACAAGTCCCAGAAGCCCTATTTTCATTTCATAGGAGCTATATGATTTGTTTTCAACCTAGAACCTCCATTTTTGTGCATGGATCTAGTTTTTAGAGATTTTGCATGTTATCCCCTGAACTCAATCAATAACGTTTTTTGGACAGGAACATTTACATCTAGGCCCCCGAATCTTTTCTTAAATCATTAATCATGGTTTTAATTGTATTTTAAATCACATTTTGGTATGTTTCACATTTATTGATCGCATGTGCTTGTAAATTATCACTTGGATAGAGTTTTCATCAAAAAAACCATGTTCGCAATATAAATGAATATATGATTCCACATTTTAGTCAGATTTGCACCCTATGTGGGAATTTTGCATAGTAGACCCTGAATTTTCAAGAAATTACCAAAAACGCAATTTTCACACATGTCACACCATAGAGCCATTTTTTTTTTAATTCCTATATCCTAGCATCAGGATAAGAATTTTTGAGTACATTTTAACCATGATCTTCTCCTTCTTGTGAATTTTGCACATCAAACCCTGAGTTTTCAAGAAATTATCCAGATACAATTCACACACATCTCAGTGCCACCTTTTCCTTTGATCCATCATTCGCACACTAAGATAGAAGTCTTTTAATGTATCTTCATCCAAATTTTCATCCTTCACTGTGAATTTTACGTTTTGGCCCTTGTACTTTTCCTTTATTGTGCTTACATCATTTTATTGTTTTTGAAACTTTTTCTTCTACATGTTTTCATGAAAACAAAATTTTCGTGACATTTTACATACATTTTGGCATATCTTAAACCATGCATTATCCCCATACATGCATTTATCACAATTGACCATTGAAATGACCAAATTGCCCCTATGTTATCAATTCATGCACATGCATGTTAGTTATTGCATCAAGTCATGCATAATTGCTGTCCAAATCATTCCTTAGTATCCTTTACCCATTTATGTATAGTTTCATGCATTCTACATAGTTTTCGTTGCTTTTACACAACGGTCCATCCTTTTTGAATAAGTATGCATCTCATGTGTTTTTCCATGGATTGTTTTCCTACCTACCTTCGGATTCCTTTGTTTGATATTTTATCTGACTACCTTTATTCCATAATTTCGGATTTTTCCGATTTGATTTGGATTTCAATGCCCAAAGGCGTATATTAACAGGCCTGAAGGCCGACATTCGCCCCATCATGGATTATTTTCCTTTTTTATTTTCACTACCTTTTCTATGATTCTGATGACTTGGGTTGACCCCACTTTTGATCATATTGATGTTAGTATGGTTTTCGCAAACATTCTGTCCAAAAACATCGTCATTTTATGTGATTTTCTTCACATGTCACGGTTTACCCGTTTTACGTGGACTTCTTCGTAATTTTCCCATTTCGATTTCTGTGATGTTTGCCATGATCCTAATGATTTGAGTCTATCGCATTTTTGATGTTCATGATGTCGGTGTAGTTTTCCAAAACATTCTTTCCAAAAACACCATCATTTTATGTGAATCTTTGTACATGTCAAAAGTTACATATTTTGTGTGAACTTTCTTGTAGTTTTTTACGTCTTGATTTTCGTGATGATTTCTATGATTTTGACGATTTGAGTTAATTGTATTTTTGACTCTCTTGCGGTCTATACAATTTTCTGAACATTTCTTGCCAAAAACCTGGTCATTTGATGTGATTTTCTTTGTTGTGTCATACTTTGTGATTTTATCATTTCATTCAGACTCTAGCAAGCAAATTAGAGTAGAAAGACCGAGTTTCTTGAGCATACAGGGGTGCCTAACACCTTCCCCGTGCGTAATAGGAATCCTTACCCATCCTCTACTTTGTGGACATCTGGCCTTCACATTTGCATCTCATTCATTCACTTTTTGAGGTTGTTTGTGGTTTTCCTTGTCTTTCCCTTAAAAGACTAGGTGGCAACTCCTTTTGTTTCCGTTTTTTATTCTATCTCGTGCCTTCGCCATCTTGACATGGCTGTGGCCTCCTCCCTTTGGCGCAACCACGTGTCGGATCCCTAGGCCAGGCATAGTCACAAAAACTGGCGACTCCGCTCGGGACACCAAATTCCAACTTTCAAGTTAGTCTTTTCACTTCTTCATGAGGCTTTGGCTTCACACACTTGTTTGTTTGCCTTGCTTGTGATTGTTTGCTTACTTAGCATGCTTTTCGCACTTTCTTTTACACATTTGCTCTGTCACTACACTTTCATGCCACATGCTTTGCCTTTTGATGTGATGGATGTTTTTTCTTTTCATAATCATGATGCCACGACACTTGCACATGCCATGATCACGCCTTTTGCCTGTTGTTTGCTCGCTTGTTTGCCCTACTTGTGTGTTTTCTTCGCTTTTTGCACTTGACATGCCTAGGAGAGTAGAGACATGTTTGTTTCCCTTTTATGGTTAAAACAAAACACACAAACTCAAAGAACAAATAATAAGGCAAAACTAGAGACCAAATCAAACTTCCCCCTAGTTAAAATGCAAGTAAAAAACACAAAAGTAACTTGCATGATTGATCATATAGGGCATGCATCTTCTCCCCTGAGTCCACCTACAGTCTGCGAAGGACAATTTTAGTAGCCCGTTCTATAGCTTTGGCGTAGGACGTGTTGCTAATTTGTCCTCCCTTGTCCGGGGTCGTGTCAGTGTTAGTAGAGGATACAGCTCCATGCTACTGCAGGAGACGAGGCCACCAATGCACCACTCGTTCACTGCTTGTGCTTTAGCTATGATTTAGAGCGGGGACCTTACTTTCTAGCCTAAGTCAGAGACCCATTTTCCCTAGTGTGATCCTGGAGTAGACAACCTGGTAAGAAACACTTAGTTGGTGAGAGAGAGCATGTTAGTTGCATCCATGTGCATGAATGCCATTCACGCCACTTTTATAACTACGTCTTGTTGCTGGTTTTAACACTAGTAGTTTACTTTTTTACAGGGTAGAGCGTGAGTTCCTTAGCCAGAGCCCGAGCATTCCTGCCTTTGATTCACCTATTTGCGACACTCCGTTGTTGATCATCTTTTCTTGGGTTATTCGTCACTTGGACAATAGCTTGTCCTACGATTCATCCCCTCGTTTGCCACCACAGTTGGTTCTCACCTGCACCCAGTCAGCCATGGCCTAGCGTACCAGCGAGTCTCTATTCGCCATTGTTGCTCAGGAGGGCACTCTATTTTCGGTCCCTCCTACCCTTGCTGTGTCATCAGCTATTCACTCTATCCCCTTCATGCATCATGGAGGTTTTGTCTCTTACCCGTTAGGACACCCAGTGACCTTGGCTAGTCTGGAACTAGGCACTGAGTCTATCTCAATGACCCCAGCTCGGGTTCCAGATGTATCACTAGTGGCCTCACTTCCTCAGGGTTCCTTCTCTTTTAGCACCCAGCCCACTGTGGTGACATTCCTTGTAGTTTCCCTGCCTCCATGGCAACCATTATCCGTCCCACCTATGACATCCGGACCTCAGACTGTGCCATCCCTCACTGTCCTTAAGGGATCTCCTGTCGCACAGGTAGAATATCTACTAGCCCTCACCCAAAGGATCGAGGGCATGGCCTTTTCTATCGAGCCTACTATAGGCCCCACCATCCCTGAGATTCCTCAGCAACCTACTCTGGTGTTCCAGGCATCACCATCTGCACCACCACCTCAACCTTCACCTTAGCTCCTCACTGCACCCACGTTAAGGGTGACACCACAGCCTCAGACACACGACCTCACCGCACAGCATTCTACTCCAGCATCTGGTGGCCAACCCCTTGGGTTGGCTGGAGTATAGCATCAACAGAGCCTGCAGCCTCGCACCGTCCCGCTACAACAGTTGTTGCTCCCACACTCATCACCGACTACCACACAACTCTCTACTTATCCTCCTCCCACACATCATCAGGTTCAGGACCCTTGTTCCCACAACCACCTTTAGCATTAATGCACGGATATGTTGGCCATCATGCCGCAGCACCAGGTGGCATAGTGGTGGACCCGGAGGAGCACTTAGGTGCGACCCACATAGTATATGCAGTCATTCCCCCTGCTACATCACCCTTGTTGGCAGTAGCTCTAGATACCCTCCACGTTAGGGTGGGTGAGCTTGAGAAAACACTTCGACAAGTGCGAGGAGGCGACCGCCAACCCTATGGATTCCAGAACCTCTGTTATTTCCTAGAGACGACACTCCCACCGCATTTCCAAATCTCGGACTTTGAAAAGTATAATGGTAAGGGTTGCCCCATTTCACATCTTAGGGCATATTACAGAGACCTCGCTCAGCTCTAGGCTGATGAGAGGCTGCTGATTTGCCTTTTCCAGAAGAGTCTCACTGGTCCAGCTTTCCAATGGTTCATGTCACTTGACATGGGCTCGATCAAGACTTGGAACGACCTTTCCCAAGTGTTCATGGATCAATATGCTTTCAATTTCGACTTGGTCCCAAAGAGGGAGGACCTTGTCGCCACCATACAAAGAGCCCACGAGCCGTTTGGGGAGTATGTTGGCCATTGGCGCACCCTAGCATCACAAGTGAGAGATAGGTTCTCCTACGATGAATCTATCAAAATGGTTATTCGAGGTGTGTAGCCAGATATCGGGGCTCTGTTGAGCATTCAGCCTGTCACCACTTTTGCATCTTTGATTTGGGCAGGTGCATGTGTAGAGAGTTCCCGTCATAGAGGCAACTTTGCTGCACTCGCCACCTTTGCCAAGCAAGCCACCTCTCCTAATAACCATGCGAGCAGCAACACTCGTAATGGTGTTGGCACCAGTTACCCTAAGAAGAGAGATCCTCCCAAGCCTGTCGTCGCATATGTAGGATCTCCTGTCATGCCCGTCAATGTGGTGAACCAACCAAGCCCAAATCAATTAGTCTATGCAGTTTCACCTAGGGCACCACACACGCCATAGATCACCACCATCACCTAGCCGATGTATCCAACGACACAAGTTCGACAAGGACCCCGCCCAGGGTAGAGACAGCCTCAATGTGCTGCACGACAATACACGCCACTTGTTGAGCCACTGAGTGCCATTCATCCCATGGTGGTGCCACTCTTGAGCCTTCTTGAGGTCCGTCCCTTGCCCAATCCTCTTCCGGTGTGGTATGACATGAACCTCCACTACAATTTCCATCACTGTGTGGGCCATTCGATGGATAATTGCATGGCTCTTCAAAATGCCATTCAAGGCCAAATTGACCACAAGGTCATCGTCACTGACACCTAGGAGGTAGACACTGTACCTGCACCACCACCTCCACGGGCACAAGAACCACCCGTCTCTCCTAATATTGTCAACCAGCCCATGCTTGCACATGACAACTCAACAGGCACTAGGGCCTCAGGAATCCATTTCCGTTCTGCTTCTAGGTCTACGACGTCCATAGTGGAACCCTCTAATCTGATCCATACTATTGATGAGCCATTCCCTACTCGTCTTTATAGTTTGAGTCATGCCAGTTCTGAGTCAATAGTCCACATGATACGGCTGACCACCAGGGTGGAGCGTATCGCCGCACCGTCGACAGCGCACTCTGTGGGGCCCATTTGCCTACTCGCTCGACCCACACCTACTCATCCTACACATCATATCCAGCATTCTTTCAAACCAAACCACCCTTCAGTTAGCTCGACGTCGGCCTTGCTGGAACTGGTAGCACGTACCCCTCTTGTCGTCTGCCCGACAAGGGACACCCACCGTACCCTATGATTATACCACAGAAATGTGCGCAGAAGTCACCAGGTCAGGGAGGGTGTACAGACTGCCTACACCAGCAGCCCGACCGGATCGTTTAGCATCTTCCTTTCATCAGCCAGCTACCCAACCTTCTAGGACGGTCTCTTGTTCAGTGCCAACCACTTCGACCAGGCAGGAGCAGCCCTCTACCGACATCACATCATAACTGAAGAAAGTCAAGGCTGACATCACTATTTCAGATCCCATCCATATTCGTAACGCCCCGATCCCGGGCACACTACCATAACACAGTATCAAGCATAATTACACTAATTACAGAAATGTCAAATAACTGTAACTAAGGCTCACCCTTAGGATCACAATGTGTGGCTAGAAGCTCCAACTCCTGCATCGGAACTCGGCTGCATGCGGTCTGCACATGAAAACCAAATAGCACGTGTGAGTGACATCAAAGTCACCCAGTACGTGCCCCAAAACATACAAACCACCAAAAGCTCGACAAAACCATAAATCTCATTTTATCATTTTTTAAAAACGTGGTTTTCTCTTTCTGAAAGTCATCCTTTCTTTATTAAACAATCACTTGGGAATTCAATCCCAATCCATGCTTTATCAAAAGCCTTGTTTCCTTTTCTTTTCTCAAAACATTTGGAAATTCATTCGAAAGCCACTTTTTTTTCCTTTCAAAACATTCCTTTACATTTCTATCAAAAATCTTTTAGAATTCATTTTCCAAAACATTTCTCTTTTCAATATTTGGGATTTCTTCCCAAAACAAACTTTCAAATTCACATTTCTGACCAGATCCAGCCTAAAACACAATGCCTCATTGGGCTCAAAACAAAATCATAAACAGTGGCTAGCAACTGGTTAAAACATCATCAATTCTTTTCAGGATATTAGGACCATTTCATCAGTCCAATCCTGACCAAATCACATTTCTCTTTCTTTATTCATTTCCACTTTTCTTTGCTGTTGTTACCTTGATCAGGGGTAACCAGGCACACAAGCAGTAGGCGAGGACATCCATCTCCTACCTTCCTGCACTGTCGCAATGGAATTCCTCACGCGGGATGTCACCGTCCTGGCCAACCGGCCTCAATTTCATTTTCATAAGTGCACGGGGATACGTCTCTGTCTGATGCCCTAGTCGGTGACCCAAACAACTAGGTCCAATGACCAAGGCTCAGCCTACACCGTCGGTCACCCCAACAACTAGGTACAACAACCCAGGCTCAACCTACACCGTCGGTGACCCGAACAACTAGGCTCAAAAGCCCAGGCTCATCCTACACCGCTACGAGCTCGGCAACCACATTATCAGTGTTCCATTTCATTCCATTCTTCTCTTTGCAGGACTCTATTTCCTTGCAACACCTGACCCTCCACTGGGGTCCCATCTCAAGCCATGAAAACCATGCTTAAACTCATAAATTGGGTCTCATGCCCAAAACCACATAAAACCATCTTTTTCATTCATTAATAGGGTCTAAAACCCAAAACCACACCCAAATCCATTTGTTTGGGTTTCCACATGCCTCCATGTCATTACATGGGGAAACGTCATTCGTATAAACCCACCATACCATTAAAACTATTTAACATTCATTAAAATTCAAATTTTAACATCCCAAGTTCAAGGCAAAAACGACATACCGAATTTTCAATTTGGTATTCCGAAATTCCCTATTTCGGTATACTGAAAATTTTTGGTATGCCAAAACCCCCTGTTTCGGTCGACCGTGAAATTTCGATCTATCGAACCCTTGTTTCTGGCTTAAACTGCTAGGATTTTGGCATACCAAATTCCTCGTAGACAGGGCACACCCCTTTCTGGGTAGTGAAAAATCGCCCCATGTGGGAGTCCCGATCAGACCCCTAAAATATTCACTAACAATTTTCCATAAAATCATCGGGTGTAGACCCTCAAGTCTACTTCAAAACCTTTCAAACCATTCATGATTCCATCAACCACACAGTTCAAACGAAAATCACAAGGGGAAGGGGCTCAAGAACGGCTACTGTAGCCTTCAACCCCAAAATCACATTTTCCCCACAAACATCAATCCTAACCACATGATCTCTACATTCTCATGCCATACATCACATTCCCAT
>JAMKQA010062900.1:0-10408 GCA_024699735.1 Posidonia australis
TTGATAATCAATTCCCGATTTTTGTGTATAACCTTTAGCAACTAACCGGACCTTATACTTATCAATAGACCCATCAAACTTTAGCTTTTTTCTAAATATCCACTTGCATCTTATAGCCTTTCTGTCATTAGGTAAATCACATAATTCCCATACATTGTTCTTTTCCATTGACTCAATTTCATCATTCATAGCCTCAAGCCATAAATCTTTTTCCTTTGATTCAATAGCATGTTTGTATTTCATAGGTTCCATGTGATTTTCCTCTATATCCGCTATTAAGCATGAAGACTCACAAAAATACAAGTGATAATCAGTCATCCAAGCAGGTTAAGTCCTTATTCTTTTGGTGCTAATAGGCTCTACCGGTTCAATTCCATCTTGAGTTTGTTCATTTTGATCTATTATTCCATCATTTCCATTTACAGGCTCATTTTTGTTTTCCCCTATATTTTCCATAGGTACATTCATGTTTTCCATATTTTGTTCCCCCTCAATCATGGGGTCATGTTCCGGGATTTCATTAAAATAGTTATCTCCCACTACAAGCAGTGGTTCTATTTCATTTTCATTTTCTTTCTTTTCTTTTAAATTTTTAAGAAAAGTTGCATCCCTATATTCAATGATTCCCTTTTCTTTATGGAAAAATCCATAACCAAAAGAATTTTCACAATAACATATAAATGTACACTTCAAGGTTCTAGAATCTAACTTATCCCTTAATTGACCAGGAATAAGTACATGAGCTACAGAACCTCATTTCCTCAAATAATGTAAATTGGGCTTAGATCCAGTCCACAACTCATATGGTGTACTAGGTATAGATTTTGTGGATATTCTATTTAACACATAGTTTGCTGTAAGCAAAGTCTCTCCCCAAAATCTCTTGGAGAGTCCTGAATGTGACAACATGAATCTAACAGAATTCATTAGAGTTATGTTTTTCCTTTTCGCTACACCATTTTGTTGTGGAGTATAAGGCATTGTTGTATGCCTCTTAATTCCATGCATTTCACAAAACAGTTCAAATTCTTTAAAATTATATTCTCCACCTCTATCTGACCTTAAAACCTTAATATTTCTTCCTAGTTGTTTTTCAACTTCCGACTTGTATTTCTTAAAACAAGTCAAGACTTCACTTTTATGACTCATTAGATAAATATAAGTATATCTAGAGAAGTCATCTATAAAAGTCGCAAAATATTCCTTATGATCAAGTGTTTTAACACTAAGTGGATCACAAACATCAGAATGAATTAAGTCTAATAATTCATCCGATCTATGTCCTATTCCAAATGGTTTCTTAGTCATTTTCCTAACTAAGCAATGTTGACACTTATCTAATTCCATGTCATTAAGATGTGGCAACAAATTCATTTTTATCATTTGTTTCATTTTATGCACATTAACATGAACCAATCTTAAGTGTCATAATTCACATTCCGATAAGAAGCACGAGAGATAACCAGAAGCCATATCAATATTATTTATTTCAATTCCAGATACAACAAGTTTGAGTAGATCTTGTTCAGGTACAAATTTTCCCATAGCAAAGATCTTTTTGTCTTTTCCTATGGATACACGTTTATTATAAAAACCTGACTTCTATACCTTTCTTTACCAGCATGCCAACTGAAATAAGATTCCGTCTCATGCCAGGTGCATAAAGGACGTCTTTAAGTACCATAATATTGTCCCCTAAATTCAAGCGGTAGGTGTCAACTCCTTCCATATCTAAATAGGTATTGTTACCTATATATATGTGTTGTTCTCCATGACTGAATTCTTTGAATGACTCCAATCCTTGTTTGGTTTTGACAATGTGCCTTGTAGCATCAGAATCTACCCACCACTCATTTGTATTGGGAGTTACAACATTATTACATTCAGTGACACAAATAAAGACTCTCTTATTCTTCTATTTTGAGGTCTTGCCTTTGTTACCATCCCTATTTGGGTAATTTGCTTTGTAGTGACCAAATTGGCCACATACATGGCAAAAACCTTGTAGTCTTTTCCTTTGGTTTGGCTTGAAGTTCTTGTTGTATCCATTCTTCCTCTTGTTATTCTTTTGTTTCCAGTGTGCAGCATTTGCTTCTTCTAGATTGGTTTCATATTTCTTTCTGCTAGCCATTATTTCCTGTTCTATGGCCAACCTAGCTGGTAGTTCAGAAAGTTGAATTAGGGTTAACCTAAGAGATGTGGTGACCATATCATAGCTATGTGGGAGACTATTTAAAATTGTAGCTATTTGCAGTTTTTCAGGAATGAGTGTTTCTGCAATAGCCAAGTCCTTAGTCATAACTATCATGCCATTTATGTGTTCCACTACATTTTGTTCCTCAAGCATTTTGTAAGAGTTGTATCTTTGAAGGATAAGTTGGGTTGTTATTTCAGTTGTTTTATCATTTTTTTTTTTCAAAACATTCCACAATGTGTAAGATGTAGTGTATATTTCAAAACATTTTAATAAGCTATCCTCCATAAACATGAACATAAGGTTTTTAGCCTTTTTGTCATCAATCTTCAAATTTTCAGGTTATTTAATTTCCGCTTCAGAAGCATCATTTGACAATTTTGGAGGATTAGCTTATATAGTATGTTCAATATTGTCATATTCTAATGCATGTTTGATTTTTCGGTACCACATCTCATAGTTAACCCTATTCAATTTCTCTATCCTAGCCAATTCGGTTGTGAACAGTTTGCTAGCCATTAAAACTACAACAAATGTAGATATACAATTTAAAATTTGTGTAATTTCTTAAGCAAATAATGAATAACAATTCAAGAACTAAAATAGTGTTCAAAACTAACAAGGTTTATGAGTTCTTCAATAAAAATGCAAAGGAAGAAACCACTGCACTAGAATGGGTGTGCCTGTGTGGTGCGCCACTCAGGTGCGCCACCTATGTGCGCCACTTTGGTGTGCCTGGTATGTGTACCTACGAATTTTAAAACAGATTTGGTGCTTTCTAATTACTGATTGATCAAGTGTTTAATTAATCAAATATGTAACTTAATTGAATAGTTAATTTCTTAACAACAGATATATATCTTATTCTTAAAACATGTAAAAAATTTAATTACCAATATCTTTAATTTCTTATCAAAACATGCAATAATATATAAGATCTATGTTGTTAAAGATTATGAATTTGAATAACAGATTATTAAAGAATAATGACCACTTAACTTATTAATTTCAGAAAACATGCAAAATTTTAATTTCAAATTTATATCTTCAAACTTACATAATAAACAAGATGTGAATATGCAGTTAACAAATATTAAAACATGCTAACTTAATCCCTTGTTTTAAAATTAATTAAGCATGTGATATATTTATATATGCACCCACTCCTCTTCTCCTTACGAAAAGAAATTACCTAACCCGTGTTGAAAAACGCAGGCTGAGAAGGGGTAAAACAGAGGAGGCACGCGTGAGGGATCCGGGGCTCGCCGACGTGGGTGTCTGTGCAAGGGATTTGCGGGAGAGCAGCGGTGGGCAGGCGGCTGTGATCGCTTGCTCGGATGGTGAGCGGCGCAGGCTTCCGCGGGTAGGGGCAGAACTACGCGAAAGAGCGACGATTCACGTGAGGGCAGCGATGATCGGGCTGTGCACGGGGCTGAGTCGCATAGGTGGAGGTGACGACGCGAGTGGGCTGGGAAGTGGGTGTCCGCGAGCAAAGCAGGGGAGTTCCCGCGAGCAAGCTAGGGGTTGAGGGCGTTGGCAACTCGTGAGTGCAGAGGAATGAGGGACTACTGCACACACGGTGGCACCGGGATAGCAGAGCGCGGACAGCGACAGAGTAGTGTGGCTCTGATACCACTTATTGATCGTCGTATGGGGGCTCCGGTGAAGTGGATTAACCAGAAAACGAGGTATATTTTTTTCTTGTGTTTTTTCCTTCGTTTTCCCATCTATTTATAGTGGAGCCTCAACGTCTTCACCTTTCTTCGCCTCCGTAACGACTTCCTGATTTACGTTGGCCAATAACTTCGGTGAATCATTGCCACCATTAACACCATTAAACCACGACTGTTTTCTTCTTTACCTTTAACGGTGGTCTTCATGACAACCGGTCAATAGATTTAATAGAAACTAATCATGCAAAAATTGTGTATAAATAGTTTCAAACGGAGTGTAAAATAGACAAGATTATTACAAGGTATGAGTGTGTGACTTAAAAATGGAAGTGATGGGCAGACGGTAGAAAAGGTGCCCTCGATACCCACCACTTGCCCTAAATTTCTCCCTGCGACAGGAGCACCGAGCAGACCTTTACAAAGGGACAACCGACACCAAGAAATCGGGGAGGAAGTAGAAGTAGAGCGACGAGAAAATGGAGGGAGGAGGAGCTCTCGGCGGTGGACAAGTAAAACCCGTGAAGAAATTGGAAGACTGTACTGTTGCCAAGTGAGTTCCGCTTCTAGTCACCTTCCCTCCCTCTTTTGTTCTTCCTGCACTCAACTGCTTGGTTCTTCTTTACAGCATATTCCAGCCTTTTATTCCGTTTGAATGTTGAATACAGGAAGAATGCGAATTGGTTTTTAGTTGGATGCATGGATTCCTTCACTTTAAGCATTTGTAAATAGTGATTGGATTAAGTCGAATTGGGTAACTTTATAAGGTAATTTGTTAGGAGTTTGTTATTTGATTTTTCATAGGACATTCATAATTTAACATGAGGGCGATATTGTTGAAACTACATGAATCTGACATTTTTCTCTCCTGGTCGAGGTGATTTTTGAAGAGAATTGATCAGTAAAACAAGTGGAAAGCTATATGATGAAGTTTTTTTTTGAAAGTATCTATGTGATCAAGTCGATAGTGCTTCACATATAGAAAAGGATTAAACCAATGCCAAGAAGAAATATAGTGGAGAAACCAATTATAGCTACAAGTACTATTAAATAAATAAATGCGGAAATAAATGGAATTAAGTCTTTGAAGAAGTGCATATATCAGAGCTTTCATTGCTAATAGTTGGGAAAATAACCTGATGCTTGGAAGGATACAATATTATAATGTAGTCATTTGCATTGGTGGTGGTACTTACGCTATTAGAAGTTTAGAATAACTGACATGATGCTCGTGCATGTTGATGTTGTGCAGTATATATATGCCTAATCCTGCTTACATCAATGAGCTAATGAAACAAATGGATCTTGCATAACACATTGATAAACCAAACATATAATTTACCATATATATCAATCATTATCTTGAAATTTGATGACACCATAATTCCAAACATAGAAGGCTAATATTTCGACACATTCTTGGGTCAAATCAAGAATTACCAGATATCACACAGATATCGGTATATATTGACCAAACATTGGTGATATTAGTCAATAACATTGGTGATGTTAGTCTGATGTTGGGTAGATCATCAAAAACAGCCCATGTTTGGTGAGAATCAGAGAAATCAGTCCATGTTAAAAAACAAACCAAATATAAAGGGTTCATTTTTTTTTTCTTCTTATTAAGCTTTGATACAATGAATTCATTTTCAACTATTTCCAATATTAGCTATCTATTTACATGGCATATTAGCACATCAATTTTGTATATTAGTGAATCTAACTAACTAGATGTTTTCATTTTGTATTATAGCTTATTTGTAAATTTCAATTCAAGAATTTAAGTTTATAGTTTACTTTCGTGGACTTATGCATTTTCACCATGCTATTACCAAGCTTCTCCCAATGTCTGACATACTTCCTTCTTTGGAAGGACCAAAGCTTGACACAAAACCGACATTTTGAGCATTGGACGACACTGGCACAATAGCATATGCACAGACGTGCCTATTCTAACAACTACGTGCAAGCTTATTAGATCTTAAATTCTTAATACACAAACAAAATATATTTGTTTTAGTTCTTGACAAGCCTAATCTAAAAAAAGAACCATGGTGTTTCTTGACTATTTCTAGTTTTGCTTTAGTTTATGCCACTTCATAGTAAAGACTAAAGTAAACCTCGTTGGTTTGTGCATCTCAATTTTTTTAAAGCAATGAACTGCATCTGTTGAAGAGCCAAGTGCGGTCAAATGAGTAAGGTTAGAGCCAATCCATGACAAAACAAGTCGTGCCTGGCCCAACTCATTTATTAAACAGGTCATGGTTGGACCCATTTTATATCATGTCGGGCCCGGTGGACCCATTTAACAATAGATTATCATAGGTTAGGTCGGTCAGGTATGATACCAGCATGTCTTACATTTTGGTCAGGTTGGGTTGTGTTGTAACATGGTTGAACTTGTTTGCTATTAGCAGTCCTTGACCTCATTTGGGTCCAATGGGTTGAAAGGGGTTTATGTGAACCTTAGAAGCCAGCACAGTTATTAATTGAGTTGGGTCTGGTTGAATCTGTTTTATTTTGAATCTGGTTGTTGTGTAGTTTTCTGATTATATGCCACCTTTTCCTTCCAATGGATGCAAATATGCATGAGATATTCATTTGCAACTGCCTGCTTTAGTGCTCCCTAGTCCTTCATCTCCCAGAGGAAATCACTTACTTGTCTTAAGACTGACATGGTTGATCAGAAATAAAATATATGTGCCTTCATGAAATCTGCAAAAGCTGCTCGTAGAGGAATTTCCATGAGCCTAAATTTGTTCTCATCGGAACAGCCATGTGCTAAGGCGCTAAGCTAGTGATCTTTGTTCTTGCTAAATCTACAAAAATATTCAATTAAGTAAACGTAAAACAATATATACAAATTTTCTTTTTGCAAGTTAAGAATGGTGTTAGTCCTTAAAAGTCAACTGTAAGTCAAGTTCTTTAGTTCTTAAGTGTTACTCAACAGTGGAGGTTATCTCCCTTTTATGCTCTAGGGAAATAGGCCACGTAATTTTACTGTTTCTGACATATCTTATTTTTAATTTACATTTTTTTGGATTTTGATCCATCAATGGACAATTTATTTGTGTAGGAAGAAACTATGTGGTTTCCTTTTTATTTTCTTTTGTCCTTTAACAACCTCTTGGTAACATGAATCACTGAGAATTGATAAATAACTTCTCCTTGAGGAACTTTCTAACATTTCTCCTGTTGCAACTTGCAAGCCTTTTTCTTTTGAAAGATTTAAATTGTTGATACTAGAACTCCATACTGCTCTCTGAACCTGCTTTCCCAGATAGCATTTATCTACACTTGATCTCTGGTTGAAAATAACAGCATTATAAGACCATTTCATTACTGTAATATTTATAGAAAATATATAGTTTGGCATTGGAAGCAAATGCCAAAACTAATTTTTGTTGTCAAATATATTTTGAATTGTTCTTCTTGATGTCATGGTTGTATTCTGATGTTGGACGAGAAGTTGCGGAGCTGCTGCATGACTATTGAAGTTCAGATGGTAGAAAAAAAATTTGTGAATTACAGATTTAGTTTTGTAGTGAGTTTTTACTTTTCTTGTTTAAAATTGGAGGTGAGGGACAAGGCTTTTTTTTTTTGCTTGATGTGTATTACAAGAGCCTCTACATATGACATATCAGTTCCTTTATCTCATATTTTCACAGTTTTAGTTGTTTGCTTGATGATGCTGACTGCTTATTATTTTACCAGAGATAGTCAGGTAGTGTGATAGATGTTTTCCCTTTAAATTTGTGAAATTCTCTCTCTGCTGCGTTGCCCAAACTGAATAATTCTACTTGTCATAGATAACGTTTGGATAATTTTTTTCCTTTGGTAAGTCTGTAAAAAGAACTTTTGTTATTTCTGTTACAATAACTTTTAAATATCAGTTTCTTTATCCCATATTTTCACAGTTGTAATTGCTCCATTAGTGATCCTCACTGATTATTTTACTTTAGTAAAGAAGTGTGATAGATGTTTTCCCTTTAACTTTGTGATCTTTCTTTGCTGTGTGTTGCTCAAACTGAATAATGCTACATGTCACAGATAACGTATGGAAAAAAGTTTATAACAAGACCTTTGTTATTTCTATTTACACCAACTATGTAAGTGGTATTTAGCATTATTGTTCTTGTTACTTGCAGTGCAATGGGTACATGGCTGTTTTCGGTGATGGGTGCTTTGATTGCCATTCCAGTAGGCATCAAGAGGAAGTCTTTGGGGCCCCTGGTTTTCTTTGGAACCACAGGCACTATGCTTGACATTATTATGGGAATCAGTCAATGTGAAAGAGAGCATGCAGAGCGCCAAGCAAAGCTTTTGGAGGAGCAAAATCTTGCAGATAATGCTTCACCAAATGCTGACAACTGAATCACAAATTTGCAGTCCTTTGCAATAAGTTGTTCAACTGGCTATAATTATCCGCCTTCTTGTATTTTGTTTTGCATCTTCCACTCCAATTAATTTTCAGTTGTCTAGATTGAGTGGCATTTAATTACCTTTCCTCAGTTCAATGATAGTTACCTTGCTTGTATTTGGTTGGAAGAATTAAATTGTAACACAGTTCTTGCTTCCTTTTGATGTGTACTGTAGAAATAGAAAAGGAAGAGAGTTTTCGGTTGCGTTTGGAAATGAGTTAAAGAGCAGCAGTGTTTGGAACGTTTGGTTGCTTGAGACGTATCTTGCGTTTCTAAAACACTGTAAAAATGCAGGAGATTGTTTCAAAAATTACTTTGTTGGATTATTGAAAAAATTGTGGATGCCCACTTAAAAGGCAAAGTCCAATGTTTGTGGCATCCACCAATGTAGGGTGTGGAAGTCTGGATGTTAGTACCTAGACTTGTCAAATGTATTGTGTTGTGTATATTATATACATATGTTAAATTTAAATACGATTTATTTAATTATCTTGTACCTAATATTAAATTCAAACACGAATTATCTAGTAGCGTGTATACACGACATGACTCGTTAAGTACATGTTTAAGTAAATTGTATTGTTTTGATACAATAACAATCTGATTGACATGAATACACGGTTACACGTTTAATTCAAGATTATACGTTTAACATTTACACGTTTTGTACATATAGAAAAATCAAAGATAAATCAATAAATCAATCATTTAACAATATTTCATAAATTTCATTGTTCCATATGTTAATATCATAAGTTTACAACATATTATAAACATCCACTATTCAAAATATTGAAAGTTATAATTTATATACATGATTAGGTAATGTGTACTTATCGTGTACTTATCAGGTTTTTTTATCTTAGACACGAAAACGACCCATTTAATAATCATGTCTATCCAATAGACACGATAAGTATACGAGAGATGATATAGGTAAACCCAAATAAGAAGTCAGCCTATATGATGTAATCTCTTTGAGTGTTGGTATATTTGCCACAATAATTTTAGAGTAATACTCAACTCTACTTCTAGAAATACCTCTCTTTTTTGGAAGGAATTGAAATTTTATTAATGGTTAATAACATGTGTTCTTATAACGTCAATAATGGCAAAACTATTATCTTTGGGAAAGTAGATGGGTAAATACCATCCCTTTAAAGTTTATTTATCTTGAACTCTAGTGACAAGTATAAAACAAAAAATATATCTTAACTAATATGGTTTGGACCTACAAAGTTAGAAGATTAGGCCTCTTTAATTTAAACAGCAATCCAAACCTGAATTACTTCCTTTCTTCTCTTCCTTACTTCAGTGGCATTGTAAATTCTGTCTTCCTCTCCATCGAAGAAGACTCTATCTCCTGGATGTTAACTAAAAATAATGAATTTACTGTTAGAAGTTGTTAATGTTAGAAAT
Organism: Posidonia australis; assembly: GCA_024699735.1. Classification (NCBI taxonomy): domain Eukaryota; kingdom Viridiplantae; phylum Streptophyta; class Magnoliopsida; order Alismatales; family Posidoniaceae; genus Posidonia; species Posidonia australis. Next base: position 9,708 of record JAMKQA010062900.1, read on the forward strand.
ATTACATTAATTTTGATGATTATTCACTTGTGCATATTTTTATAAATATTATAACTTGAAAAAGATTTAAAGTGTCTTAGCATGAAATCAAAAACGACATACCGACATCAAGAGCGGCAGACTGGCTCAACACAAATCAGAATATTAATCAGAACTCCGCAAAAAATCAAGCTGAACTGAAAACGGCATACTGTGGATAGAACGGCATTCCGTTTCAGGGAAAATCGGAAGATGCAGCGGCACTCCGGAACAGAAGAGAAAAAGGAATGAACGCAAATCAAAAACGGCATATCGTCTCAAAATCGACATACCATTTTGCTCGTGAATTGCAGATTAAAGAGCTTTTCCGGCATACCGTGGTAAAAATGATATACCGTTCAACTAGCTGTTTACGACCGTTTTATAGTCGTTAGACACAGATCGAGGCGATCCTACGGTTATAAATAGGACCTCATACAAGCATTGGAACATAATTCATTGAGCAACATCGAGCTACAATTGAGAAAGAGTTGTAATAGTGTGTTTTGCTTTCATTTCCATAGTCCTCACGAGATTCTGCCGTGTAATTTCTGTTGTTATTCTCTGTGAGCGGGATAGTTCTAAACTCTGTATAAGCATCAAAGCGAAGGGCTCTAGCTTCTCGGGGATTGAGAAGTGGGAAGAGCAAGCAAGCGTTGGTGGTGTAGCCAACAAGTAAGTTC
>JAMKQA010062901.1:0-17175 GCA_024699735.1 Posidonia australis
GTAGTCACTTTCAACGCGACGGCCTCGTTTCTTCTTAGGTTGTTGTCCTTGTTGAGCCGATGCGACGAGATGCACTGGCTCGACAGTGGGAGGTGTGCGCCTAATGTGCGGTGACGACCTACGTGTTGGAACCTGATCCTGATGCTGATGAGCCACTTACTACACTTTATTAATCCACATTTTTACTTTAACTTTGTTTTGCAAGGAAAAGAAGAAGAAGAAGCTCATCTTCACAGGCACCCTTAGGCGATGCTAGCATCGTCCTAAGGTAGTTGAATCTACAACCACAACATCTCCCCAAGGCGTCTCAAGGACCAACAAAAGCGAACTGAGAGTGGCAATCACACCAGTTCCAACATCCATGGAGTGGAGGAATTGGTTATAAAAGAAAGGGAAATAAGTGAGGCCCACAAAACGATGAAACCGAAGAAACATTGTTTCCCCCTCGGAAATCCTACATCCATAGACTGACGATCCTGGTGGGACGGCTAAAAGTGTCCCCGTGCTAGGTGAGTGTTTTCTTCTTTCTTCCTTTCTTTTCCTTGCACCTTTTCTTTGCAGATTTTTAAGAGACGTGGCGAAATTTCTCAGAGCTTTTTGAGACACCACAACCTCTTGATTATTTGATTTTCTTTTATGCTAAAATGCATGCAATCATCTCTCATTTGGTTTTGGTTTTCGAGAGAAGGGGTGGTTGATTAAAAAATAAAGCTTTTTCTAGAAAAAAAATTCTCTATTAGTATGTAAGACGCCATTTTGAAGGCATTCTACGTTAGACATCATTTCCTAGGCGTCTTATGCATCTGAACAGATTCCTTTCCTGTTTTCGATTCTTTCCATTTTCTTCTTTACATACTAACCCAAGGATCATGGTGTGAAGTGATCGGCTTTGTCGTAGGGACCGAAGCTTTAGTGTTGGGTGCTTTTCGAAAAAACCAAATAAAAAACGTTGTTTCTCTGTGACTTGCATGGTCCTTATTGGGGAACTAATTTGATTGTGCATTTCCTTGGGTTACGCAAATAACCACTTAAATCCTAAGTACCTCTGTTGCAAAAGACTTAAGAAAGGTGTTTGTGTTGTCACTTACTTTCGCAAGGGGCACTCTTCTCTCCCTTAACTCTTGTGGAAATAAGTTAGAATCCCAAGTTAAGAATTGTATTCTTCCCTCCCTCTATTTGTGGTTTGATTATGCTTGTGTGATTGATACACGAGAGACCCGACTAATCCTAGGTACGCTAGACTTTACCTCTACAGGATAGGAATCCAAGTGTGCTTAGGCTCCCCCAAGGAACATCAAGAGCTGAGATAGGGGGTAGCACCCAGATGGTGATCTTTTGTCCCAATTTTGAGGACCCATAGACAAACCCTAGAGATCAACCATACCCACACCCTAGGCAGCCAGAGTGTCACATAGGTTAATACATTAATAACTAGTGGAAAGAGAAACAAAACATCTAAAGCGAGTGTCTGACAGTGTTATTGTGCAGATTTCTATAACAAGAGCGTTGTACGTCTGGAATTCTGTGTTTTATGTTAAACGCCCCAATATAGGCGTCCAACGCTTTGGTTGTTTTTTTCTATGATTTTCTTTCGCTGTCACTATATAATTGCAACAGGTGTGACCTTTTGGACAGCAATTTTCTTCTGAACAGTGAAATCCTGCTTTCATTTCATTTCTATACTAGAAACTTGTATTAGGAAGCATAGTCTTTTTTGTAATCACTTGTAATTCCTTGTATTATGTTTTTTTTTTTAAATCAAAGGGGAGCAAAAAAAATCTAAAAGAGAGAGAGAGAGAGAGAAAGAAAAAGAAAAAGAAAGAGAACAAAAACAAGGGAGAAAAGGGGGAAGAAAAGAAGAAAATCAGAGCCAGAGGTGTTGAACACCTATTTTCTCGACGTCATACGTTAAACGCCCAAGTTTTAGCGTTTTACACTCCCAAGAGGCATCACACTCTTTAGAGCTGCACAAGATGAACCAGATCACAAGAGCAGAGTAGCCACATACGAATAGATCTGAGATGGCTAGCACATCAGGGGAGGAGCCAACCCTCATCAATTATCATCCCATCACTGGAGAAGCGCTGAACCCTGATTCAATCCAATACAAAGCCATGTATCAATTCTTAAACAAAGATGCACCCAACACAACAGGGGCATCCCAGCAACCCAGAATTCATCTCTAAGAGTCACCCACCTTTGAGGAAGGACAACGAAGGCCAGCTGAGGACCATATCCCTGAAGCACTACACTAGGGACAACATGGGAACCCACCATCGAACACAAATCCTCAGAGGCAAGGCGACACGCTCAACGGAGGATTTAAAGCAAGGGCCAACCCCTTGTTCCAAGAACAAAATCAATTCCAACATGGCGAGTGCAAGAGCAAATCAATCCACTCTTCGAACAGCAAGCAACCGACAACAAGCCACCACAAGGATATCACTATCACCAGGTGCCTCCCTACAATGCGAGCCACAACAGATTGCTATCGGCTACCAACCACCATTCTACCAGTAGTAGGCGTCAAACTCCAACATCCTGACCCCATTAGCTGGGATGAACAATTTGGAAGAGATGAGGAAGATGCTTAATGCATTGGGAGTCCACACTCGGGCTCCTACAAAGTTGGACATGAGTTGGTTTCCTCCTGTTCGCTTCCCTCCAAGGTTCAAACACCCGAAGACTCCTAAATTTGATGGGACCACCAACCCCCACAGCCACATCATTCGGTTCCAAATGGAGTCGGCCCCGTATTTCTATGACTTGGGGCTTGTCATTCATCTCTTTTTCTACTCTCTAGAGGGTGAGCCCATGGACTGGTTTCTCACCCTCTCCAAAGAAGATCTCAATAGCTTTGACAAAATTCGAGAATGCTTCCTTACCAAGTACCAACATAAAATTGACCCCAAGCCAACTTTCCACAACTTAAGCAAAGAAGTCATGGAGCAGGGTGAAAGCTGGATAACATTCGCTAATAGATGGCACGAGATGGCGGCCAGATCAGGCCTCACTATCCCAGAAAGACAGGTGGTCCAAACTCTCATCGCAAATACTACTGGACCTATGATGAAAGGGCTAGTCAACGCATACTGCCCTATGGTAGTAGCCTTGTATGAAGTTGCTTCTTCTGTCAAGGAGAACCTTCATGAATTTATTGATAAACTAAGAAAAACAAGGAAGGCCCAAGTAGTCGAGGGTGTGACAGGAGTGGTGAATAAGATCAGCAGTGCACCAACGCCACGAGAGCAAAAGGTAATACAAGAGCATCGTCTAGAGCCACACCGCAATCATGTCCAACCATTATGGAGTCCACCTCAGTAGCCATGGAATCCCCCTCAGTAACCCTGGAACTCTCCTTAGCAATAGTGGACCTCTCCGCAGCAACAATGGAACCCTCCTCAATAGTAGCTATAGGGCCAACCCCAACAATAATAGTGGAATCAACCCCAACCACAATGGGGTCCACCCCAACAGTAATGGAATAAGGGTAGTCCCAACAGCAACCCTGCAAGAAACGCCAACAACAGAGGCAGAGGCAATTACCACAATGTGCCACCACCACAACTAATGCCAGAGAGAGTATCAAGATGGGTTTACTACCCACCACTTCTCGTCTCTTTGGCAGATATGTTTACAGAATTAATGGAGGTAAAGGCCATCGACCATCCCCCAGTCAAACTAGAAGCTTCAAATTGTGACCATAGTAAATTTTGTCCCTTTCATAGAAGGTGTGGTCACAACATCAATGATTGTTGGACCTTCAGAGACATGGTGTACAACATGGTAGATGCCAATATATTTGAATGAGATGTCTTAGTAGACAGAGCCAAGCAGAGGCAATGGGAGGAGCAACAACAAGTCCACAACGACCCTCTCCCCAATCATAAAGTAATGGCTTTTAAGGATGCCAAGCCCTCTAAAACCCATGATCTCTCTACAGAAAATGAAGATCCCCAACAACATGAGGAGAAATGGGAAGTGATATCTAACGATAGTTGGGATAGTGAAGCAGAGGACGAAGAGGTCGAAGACAGGGAGAAAGATTCTGCCGATGTCGAAGAATTGACAGTCAAGGATCTTGAACTCCTCGACTAATTCAACTTTATTGCCATAGATGAATTTCTAGAGAGACTAGAGATAGAAAGCCCATTTGCTTTGGTCCAAGAAGCTATGGAGCAATTCAAGTAGAAGAAAATTGTCTTCAGAGAATCTGAGCTCCAACTATGATCCGAACAAGAAAGGCCTCTGATCATCTCAGTCGGCATCAATGATTACATATTGCAAGGAGTGTTGATAGACACTGGAGCAAGTCAAAGCCTCACATCATTACCCACCCTGCAGTACTTGGGGATAAACGAAAGAAAGATTGATAGAACTCCATTTACATGCACCAACTTTAATAAGAGCTAGAAAAAAGTGCTAGGCACAATCTACTTAAAGATTACAGTAGGGCCACTAACAAGTACCACCACGGTAATTGTGCTGGAGGAGGAAGCTCTTGAACCACTTATTTTGGGAAGATCGTGGCTGGCAGAAGTAGGAGCAGTGGTGTCCCCTGTCCATCAATTGCTAAAGTTCAAACACGATGGTGAGGTGGTCAGTATCCCAATGCATCATCCCAGAGTACTCTGGAGGCCAGCTCACCCAAAGCCATTTCCACAGGTGGTGTAGACACCCCAATATGCTTGCAAATAGGCCAAACCCAACAGCAACTCTTCACTCCAACAGCCACCAATGCAGGCGCACCAAACAAGCGCACCTTATTGGCGCACCTGTTTGGCGCACCAAACAGGTGCACCTTTCTAGTGCACCATACAAAACCCTAACTGGACTCTAAAAACCTAAATACAAAACAAAACCCTAAAATACCAATAAACCCTAAAACCGAAGTTAAACCCTAATCCAAACATTAAACCCTAGGTTAGGTCCTAAATTAAATTCGAAACCATAATCCAAAGCTTAAAACCTAGGTCAAATTCTAAGTCAAATCTTAAACCATCAGTCAAACCCCAAACCCTAAAGTCAAACCTCAACAAACATAACTACTTCCCACTTCTCTCCAACAAACATAACTACTTCCCACCTCTCTCCAACAAACATAACTACTTCCCACTCCTCTCCAACAAACATAACTACTTCCCACCTCTCTCCAACAAACATAACTACTTCCCACTTCTCTCCAACAAACATAACCACTTCCCACCACTTCTTAACCAACATAACCACCTTCCACTCTAGCCATAACAACCAGCCAAGCCTATATATAGCCCCATTTGCAAGTAGAAATGGACTTTTGGGACTTTTGGCACTTTTGCAAAAATTGAGAGAGGAGAGCTCCCCAAGCCTTCTTCCTCCCAACCAGAGCTATTAAAGAATTCCTGGAAGAGAGAGGAAGCTCATGGAGGTGAGAAATCAAAGGTTACAGCCATCTCCGACGAGCTCCGGCAGCCTCCAGCGAGCTCCGACCATCCACCACACTACCAGACCAAGTACACACCCTACTGACCTCAATTCATGCTAAAAATGCTTCCTTACGACTCCCTCTGTCCTCCTTGATCGATTCCAACAGGGCCAGAGGCCTCCTTTGGTCAGAATCAACCCCTAGGCCTCGTCGGAGTCATTTTCTGGTGACCTAGGTGGGGGTGCTGGTCCTGGGCTTGTCCCTGGTCCTAGAACCTTAGGTCCTACTCTCCTGGCCTCCCTCTTTCTTCTCCACCAGTCGAAACGCCATTTCACTGCCTCCCGGAGTTTCAACTAGAAGATCGTCGGAGTCGCGCCACACAACCGTCGCTGGAGAGGACGACTATTCACCTCGACTGAAAGCACGCCTCCAGCCCCGCCGCGCCTCTCCTATCATCCAGGATCACTCCACGGCCTGCCACCAACTCACCAGAGCCACTAGGAGTGACATCCCACTCTCCCAGTGCCCCCCGACACTACCAGAAATTGTTACTGTCGCCGGAGAAGATGACATGGGGCCGGAGCTCGATCGGGAGTCTCGTGCATCGCAGCACCCTCTGGATCAGTGGGGAATCTTCCTCTCTAAGCCGTCGCCTTCCACGAGCCTCGAATCGTCACGCCGCTGCCTCCAGTGTCTTCTCCTTCTCCAGCGTCGTCGCCGGAGTCGTCTCGATGGTGGCGGAAATGGATAGCCACCTCAGGCAGTTCGATGCTCCATCCACACCATCAGATCCCTTTCTTCTCCTCCCCTCTTGCTTAGTGCCCTCTGATCTCCGCTCAGGCCTTGGGATGTTCTAGAGAGGCATCTCCGACACTCGTTGACGACGAGGCTCTGTCGTCAGCAACTGTCGTTTCTTTTTCTTCTTTAAAAAAATAATTTTCTTTTAATAAAACTTCAGTAACTTTTGTTATCATTCAAATAAGTCCTTTTTTCTTACAAATAGGTCCTTTTCTCTTACAAATAGATCCTTGCAATGTGCCCCCTTTCTGAATGCATATTTTTCTGGTTAATTTTCATTTTAGGCCCTGAACTTTTCTGAAATTGTTCTAAATGCATATTTCTCTGGTTAAATTGCATTTTAACCCCTTAACTTTTCTGAAACTCTTCTGAATGCATGTTTCTCTAGTTTAATTGCATTTTAACTCCTAGGAACCTTCAATTTGACGAAAAATGCATAGTTTTGCACATTTGACCCTAGATTTCTTCAAAATTACATGAAATGTGTTTTCCTATGTATTTTTGATGATTTAGCTTCAGAATTTCAGTTTTCATTCAGGATTTGGGTTTTTTGCACAAAGGCCCCTAGGATTTGCATTTTTACACTCACACATGCATTTTGCATATTTTGTCGCACCTTTTCATCCAAATTTTCTCGCATTTTCTTCCTTACATCGTGCACGCATTTTGAGCTCGTTTCAAGCTTGGTTTTCGCATCGTTTCTCGAATTTCTTCCAATTTTCGCGTTTTTTTGACTTGATTTGGTCTTCCATCGCCCGAGGGCGTACATTAAAAGGCTTGACAAAGCCGACATTGTCCCGAATGAGAATTATTTTCCCCAATTTGATTTTCTCGGATTTATTCAAATTTTTACTGATTTACGAGACGCTTTCCAAGAATTTCTCGATTTTCGCAATTTTCCTCATCGCCCAAGTGCGTACAGTAAAGCGGCATTCTCAATGCCTACATTTGTCCCTCGGATTAACTTTTTCCCTTTATTTCATTTCTTCTCTTTGATTTGCCATGTTTTCTAGTCATCTTTAGCATGAGCATTCAGAATAGGCAAGCACACATCCATAGGCCATTTAGCAAGTAGGAAACCTAGAAAGACTGAGTTCCTCGGGCGCATGGGAGTGCATAACCCCTTCCCCATGCGTCACAAGAATCCTTACCCTTTCTCTGGCCTGCATTGATTTGTGCATTACATCCATTAGGCATGGAGTATACATGTTTTCTTCATCTTGTTTGCTTCATGGTTTTCTTGCGTGTTTAGTTTTCCTCGTCTTTCCATTAAAAAACTAGGTGGCGACTCCTTTCCTTATCCTTTCTCATCTTTCCTTGGTGTTTCCGAGTCTAGTCTTCTTCTCCGGATTCACCATCTTCATCATGATCGTATCGGGACTCCTCGTGTGCTTCCACGCACCCGGTAAAGGAGAGTTGTGAAGGGTTCCACTGGTATGGTCACAGGTGGCCACGTTTCATGATGAAAAGAAGAAAGACGTCTTGCCACCGCTATGGAGAAAGCCACCAAGGGCGACCCCTTCATCCTTGTGGAGCCCTAAAGCTGCATCACCATCGCTCTCGCCAATATTTAAAAATGCAAAACCACCACCAAGTAGATTGGCAATTTTCAAAACTTCAAGCTCCCAAGAGAAGACAATGTTGCAAGTTATAGCTACCCCTTTCCTATCAATATTTTGGGCACCAATAGCCCCAGTAGTAGGGAACTAGCCAAAGTTCAGAAAGATCACATCTCAAAAGCCTGTCTTTGCCATGCCACATGATTTAGTCCAAAAACAAGACACGATGGAAACCACGACAACACCCATCACCTGGGGAGGAAGGATGTCAAATCGAATTATGCCACCAGCAAAGCAAGCAAAGACAAGCAGGCCACAAGAAAGAATAAAGTCGATAGAATACGATATCTTGGAGCAACTCAAGAAGATGCAGGCTCAGATCTCTATCTTCAACCTCGTTAACAACTCAAGCCTCCATAGAAAAGCTTTATAAAAAGTGCTTGAAAAGGCACAGGTGGCTCCAAATATGCCAGTAGAGGAACTCCAGGTCATTGCCGCAACAGCATTTGTCGAGCCACTCATCACCTTCTCGGACAATGAGCTTGCACCTCCGAAAAGGAGGATGACTCCTTTGAATGTAACAATTTCTATAAATAATCATTTAATATCTGGAGTATTAATAGATACTAGAGCATCCATGAACATTTATTCCCTATCTACTATTAGAATATTAGGTGTGAATGAGGCCACATTAACCCCCATAAACATGACGATTGCCAGATATGATGATAGCAAAAGAAAAGCCCATGGAAAATGGACCACAAAGGTCGGGATCAGGTTGGCCCAAGTCCCAACCCAATTGATCGTCATAGACATGAATGTTCCTTATCAAATCATCTTGGGAAGACAGTGGCTTGACAACCTAAAGGCAGTTTTGTCTCCTCGTCATCAGTTGAGTCTACAGTTAGACCTACTAGATGAGAAGTAATTGCAAGCCATTAGGCATGCATGCCTCTACCCAGAACGACTTGCGAGGGCTTACAAAAAGAAAGTAATTGAATGCAAATTTAACATTGGTAATAAGGTGCTTAAAGAAATCCTACCATACAAGCATGAGAAGCTGAGACCAAACTGGGAAGGACCATACGTAGTGATTAAGGCATATCCGAGCAACTCCTATCGTTTGGCCAAAGAAGATGGCACTAGGCTTGAACACCCCTGGAATGCACTGCACCTCAAAAGGTACTATCCTTGACATGCACACAAGGACTGTAGATTGTCCAAGCTTGCAAACTAGCTGTCTCCCAAAATTTAGGAACCTTATCCTTAGCCTCACTTCACAAACACTTTGTGGGAAAAGGGGATCAGGGGTCTGACACTGAGTTGGAGGCAAGCCTTCATCAGATTCCTCCTCTGGTTCATGAATAACAAGTCCACACACCTCCCTAAAGTCTGGCATGCTATCCTAGCATAAATCTTAGTAAGTTGTGATTGGATAGATGTCCAAAGCCAAAACTTAGAAAACACAAAAAAGAGGGGAGTGCATCCAAAATAAGTAATTTGATCCATCAAGAATAAATATCTATTGGCCGAACATGTAAAATGGGGGGTGAGACCAATGATGCTTGGCAAGTGTAAACAAAAAAAAAAAGATGAAAAAGAAAAAAGTGGAGAAAAAAAAGAAGGCAGGAAAGAAGTTGTCCATCGACCAAAAGAAAGAGAGAAAGGAAAAGACGGCAGCAAAGAAGCTGTCCAAAAAGAAATGAACGAAAAGACAACGACAAAGAAGTTATCTAGTGTCGAAACAAAAAAAGTAGGAAATGAAAAGCATAGTAGGATCTAACCTTGAGCCGAAGGAGGGCATAGAACTCCAAGTCAAGCCAAAATCTCAGCACAGGACACTACCCCCTTTCCTCCCAAGCCTTGCACCGTGCACTCAGAGGCGAAGGACAAGAACCCAAGGCTAGGGGCAGTTAGCGCTAAAGCTAACTAGAAGCATCTGCTAGCCTTAGAGTGCACAAGGGATCTAACCATCAAGGTTTCTGCTCAACTTGGATCATTTTTCTTAGCTTTGCAAAGGATTTTATTGCTGTCTCTCAACCAAAAAATCCAAAAAAAAAAAAAAAACAAAAATCCAAAAAAATAGGAAAAACCAAAAATCCAAAAAAAAAAATAGAAAATCTAGAAAACCAAAAAATAGAAAAATCCAAAAAAATAAAAAATTCAAAAATCTGAAACAAAGGGGGGTTAAAATCCACCCAACCAACATCATCTCATGAAATTGATAACAAGTCAAGGCCTATGATGCAAAAATCAAGGACTTCGATTTGACCATTCCTACTCAGGTTGGTCGCTTGGTATTCGCCTACGATAAATATACCATCTACTCGATAGACAATCAAGCTAAGGCCATGACTTATTATTATCCTACATTAAGTTTCATTTATGATTATTGTTTCTAATATTTACATAGCTTTACATTCTCTAGGACTAGGGGAAAAAAACACCCTAGATGGCCTAATAAGTATGTTCGAAGATGTACAGGAGAATGCTCATTGATATGTGTTATACGCCAAAATGTAGGCGTCTTACATTAGACGCCAATATCCAGCCGTTCAACAACTCCAAGTGTTATACGCCAGAATTTGACCATTCTACATAGGACGACCCTGCTTGGGCGTTCAACACATCTAGACAATTACTGCAAAAATCAGGGTGTTATACGACCCAGCTGAGGCATTTTACGATTTATCAGTGACTTAAACTGTTGAATCCTATCAGAAAAGCCCTAAATCAATGACAAAGCTTACATGGAAGTGTTCCTTCATCAATCACAGTTCAATACACATGTAGAGGCTAAGAAATAAATGTTGGGTCCTTTATTGAATTTAAAAGAAAATTATTACAACTTTGAGGAGTTCCAAAAACTATAAAGAGCAAAAAATGCATAAAAATTTTGAAAAAAATCTGATCTAATTGTTTAATCTTCTTCTCTTCTTCCTCATCACCCCAGACTCTTCCACCCACTCTTTTGGCTTGGGCAGCAACTTGGAGTACCTGGCCTAGTGTTCATCCTCTCAAACCAAGGAGCAAGTCAAGGGTGTGAAACGAGACCCGTCAAAGTCGCCGTGGCGGTTCATGGTAGTCCAAAGCGCTTGGATGTAGTAAATCATGGTGATGTCAATCGGTGAACCGTACTCACAGACCCGGGTATGAGGTACGCACTTAGGGGAGGTGGTACTACTTTGTTGTGCCCTACCATCTCGAAGCAGTGACGTGGTTGTACACCATGAGGTGAGTCGACCCGATCAATTCAAGCTCCATTGGAAGGCCTTTGGCTTGCTGTTTACACTCGAAGGGTGACTCACGGGTGTAAAGGCTTACAGGAGCTGATGATAACAAATAGACCCTCTCCGCTATGAAGACTATCTTTGGAAAACTCACATTTGGAAAATAGATGCGAAGCCACTCGACAAGGAGGAAAGGGGAACCCATGAAATCATCACCAATGGCCATGCTAGTCAATCCCATATATATAGCCACAAGGGTAGCCACTAAAGGAGAAAGCCATAAATGTTCTGTCAGCCCCATAAGGAACTCTGCATGGTATACATCTAAAGTGAAATCCTTGGAAGCAAATAGTGCCAGACCCTTGTGACGTCGTGCCAGAGGGGAGGAGGCCACAGCCATGCCAAGATGGCGAAGGCGCGAGATGGGATGAAAAGGAGAGAAATGGAGTCGCCACCTAGTCTTTTAAGGGAAAGACGAGGAAAACCACAAACGAATCGCTAAAAGTGAATGAATGAGACACAAACGTCAAGGGCAGATGTCTACTAACCAGAGGATGGGTAAGGATTCCTATTACGCACGGGAAAGGTGTTAGGCACCCCCGTACGCTCGAGAAACTTGGTCTTTCTAGTCTAATTCGCTTGCTTGAGGCTAAATGAATGTTTGATATGCCTAGATTGTATTCTAATCATGCTGATGTGAGTGCCAAGACAAGACTGGATGGATGTACAAGACGATGTGCAAAAATTGCAGAGAAATCCACATGAATTGACAAAACCACAGAAATCACATAAAATGACGACGTTTTTGTAAAGAATGCCTCCGAAAACCATGTTGATGTCAAAAGGATAAAAAGTCGAGTCAACCCAGGTTCTCGGAATCATGGAAAAAGTCGTGAAAATCAAAAAGGGGGAAAATAATCCGTGATGGGGTCAAATGTCGACCCTCAGGCCTGTTAATGTACTCAGGCGATGAAATCCAAATCAAATCAAAAAGTCTGAAATGTAGGATTAAAGAAAAACAAATCGGATAATGGATAAGAAACTCTAAGGAAAAAGTGGAGAAAGAAATCCATGAAGGAAAGGCATAGGATGTCGGCTCACCAAATAGGAATACAAATGTGAGGAAAATAGATATGAAATGCATGGACAAATGCCTAAATGCGTAAAAACTCTAAAGGATGGTCTAGACATGGACTATGCAAGACTAGTGCAAAAGTTGAGATGTATGCTCATGAATTGGAGGCACAGGGGCAATTTCGTCATTTCCCTAGCTATATGTGATAAATGTTTACATAGGAGTGATGCATGGCCTAAAATGTGTGTCAAATGCCTAGAAGATGTTATTTGCAAGAAACATGGGGGACAAAATCAACAAAATGATGTAAACACAATAAAGGACAAACATAAGGGCTAAAATGCAAAATTCACAAAAGGAGTGAGAATCTGGATGAAAAAAACATGTTCACGACCCCTATTCTAACATGCAAATGATGAGTCCAATGTCAATGTGGCATAGAGATGTAAAAGTTGCACTTGGATAATTTCCTGAAAATTCAGGGTCTGAGGTGCAAAATTCACACATAAGTGCAAATATGATCAACATGTAAGGCTAAAGATCAAATCTCAGTGAAAATATGATTTTTAAATGGAATCAATGATTAAATGCAAAACATGAAATGCAATGAGTGAAAAATGCCCCCAAAATATGCAGGAAAACATTTAAAACCCTAAATGATGGATTTGGAATTAATCTAAGGGTCAAAATGTAAATTTTATGTTCATAAATGATTTGATGTGAATCCAGGGACTTTTAAACAAAATATCTAGACCTGAATGTGATAAAAATTGGGATTTTATGTTGGTTAGTGCAATTATGAAGTTTTCTGAGGTCTAGGATGCAAAATACACATGGAAAACTCATTTTTTTTAGTTCTGGGGGCTTAATGCAAAAGACCAGGACCAAACTGTAAAGAAAATTCCATTTTAATAATAGTCAGTGTGATTTTTAAATATTTTAGCAAGTTTGGCCCTCTCCTCAGCAAGTTTGCAAGCAAAGCCCAAGTCCTCGATCATCGCCCGAACCTACTATCCAGCTCCTGGATCCGAGACACTTGGGAAGTAATGGTCCCCTCCAACTCCTCAACCCTACCCACCGAGCTAGTGAAGATAAAGTCCCCAGCTTGCTCCTTCAGCTCATTCTCCAAATAAGCGATCTACAAGACATGTCATTAGCACCTAGAAGAATAGAATCATTATACAACAAAAATACATAGTTATACCTTATCCTAGAAACAGGAGATCTCCTCTGAATGATTGGGAGGAGGGGCAATGCTGGTCGAAGGCTACAAAAAGAAACCAAAGGAGAAGTCAGAACAGTTTGTAAGAATTATCAAACAATAATTGAAAACTTAACCTGAGAAGCAGGGGCACGGAGTAGCTTAAGCTCCTCCCTCAAACTAGTCAGCTACTAGATCAAACCACGCTCACATTGAGCCTGCTTGTCAATAGCTTTCAGCTGTGGAAAAAAAAAAGGAGAATTGAGTCAATAAGTGAAGAACTAATAATGCTACTAATGAAATCAAAAGACTCATCGCAATCTCCATCTGGAAGCGATGCGACTGCACAGCAACCAGCAGCTCAGCCCGAGACATCACAGCCTCGTCGGGATCCATGTCCCCCATAGGAACATCTGAACACCCAAGAAAGTGGGACCTACAGAAGATCATTAGAGCAGAGAACTCGGTGTCCATCCACTTAGCCCATGCTGCCTCGTCCTCAACAGTGGCATCTGTCAGAGTAGGTGAGCCGTGACGAGCCCAGTCTAGGAGCTATGGACCGTAACATCGACCCAGTGGTAGGCCCAGCCTCCATTGCCTCAAGTCTCATGCCAGACTCAAAAGGGAGCAACCTGAGGTTGTATCTGTCGACGCCCCAGTTGACACAATGCTCTACTAATTTGCTGGAAGTGACAATGGTTCCAACAGTGGATCCAAACATCTCTGTCAAAAATAGCCCTATTCCGAACAATCTCTGGGATGTCATCGTGCTCCCCCTCAGCATAAGGGCACCATGTCACTTGAAAAGAACGAAGGAGGCATCAGACTCACTGCATATTCAAAGAAGGCCAAATGAACAAAGCAGGAAAAGCACCTGTGTTGGAACTAGGAGCTCAAAAAGAAGGTGACCAACGTAGCGTTGTCCTCCACGGACTCTGGAGCTTGCTCAACATTTGCCCAGATGAGAGCACGAGAAAAAGGCACACCAGTCAAGGGAACGAGAGGTGGCGTAGGCCATAAAAAAGCAAAGTGGTCCCACACCCACATCTGCAATTTACCAACCAAGCAATTATGTCAAAAAATATAACAGAAAAGCAACAAAGCAACTAAAAGCAGTAAAATTACCTGAAGAAAGGGCAAATTCTCACCTAACTGGAAAGAACTGCCATCAGTGAAGTGGAAAAGGGTGGAATACAAGTGAGCAAGGCTAGCTGCACCCACGCATACTCTCCCACTCGATCCAGGTCAGCAAGTAGTGGGAGGAAGACGGCCTAAACCTTCATGGTGGCATGAGAAAAGAGCACATCCTCAAACAACACAAGCAGAAAGGCCCGAAGCTACTGGTCCACGTCGACCCCAGGCTTTGTCGTTGTCTCGTATGAGTCCTCGACTCGGTGGATAGCACAAGCAATCACAAACAGGCGAGGGCTGAACATGACTACCCAACTAGCCACTAACACCCTCATCATGGTAATATAGTCGAGACGCACCATACCAGTCACTGGCTGCCCCATCACTTGTAACCTAGTTAGGCGGACCATATCCTCTAGAGTGAGAACGAACTCACTAACCCTTGTGCAAATGGAGCTAGTCCGATAACTATAGCGCTCTGCCACGGACTCTAGGAACATCGGACGGAGTGGAAAGTCAGGGATGGGAAGGAAGTGCCCAAATCCCATCTAGGCAAGGCGCTCCTGCTAAACAGGCGCCAGCATTTGATAACATCTCTCAACATGCCCCTAGTAGCAATGTACCCTAGCTAGAGCACGACTCTGCAAAGGAAAGTCAAGCATACATCATAAAAGGAACAAGACTGACGGAAAATAATAATAATAATAAAATAAAGGACCAAAAGAAATTCAAAAAGTGGTTACTTGCCCTTTGGCCGCTAAGGTAACAGTCGTGAACACAATATAGGATGCGTCTCTCCACGGGCCCGACACCTAGACCTCGTCGTAGGGAATGTGGGCCCGTGCAAAGTCTAAGAGAGTCGCGTCGCCTCCCACTGCCTCCTGAAGAACAAAGTCGAGGATGTCCTGGTACCAGGCATCATCCTCGCCAAAAGTAGTAGTCGGAGCAAGGGTCGGAGAAGCAAGAGCACCAACAGCGCCCACCTCGGGAACCAACTCCTCTAAAGTCGTCTCCTAAAAATCATTGCTTGACGAGGCAAACAACTCTATACTGGAGCTGTCAGAGTCGTCAGTATCCATAGGAGTGCCTAGAGTCTCCTCTATAGAAGACTCTGTACCGAGCAAACAACTCTCTGAAGCTACCTCGACAACCTCCTCGATCATCATAGGAGCACCAAGAGTTGCCACCTCCAGCTGAGGCTTGACCCCAACCACAGCCGTCGACCCAACCACCTCAGCTACCTCTAGAGCCACCAGCAAAGTCAGCCTGGGCTCACTAGAGGTCGACGACTGGTCCTCCAGCCATGCCATTTTCTTAGGCCTCATGTAGACCTTCCCAAGTCATCACATTCAACCTATAAAGGGTTAACACGGTTTAACCAAAGGAAGAAGGGGAGGAGGAAAAGGAAGAAAAGGGGGATGTAGACCTCACCGCCGCCAGCCTCACACCATTACCACTGCACCTATGCCGCCACTGACCTTGTGTTGCCACCACCGGAGTCACCGCCTTCACTCCATCGCCGCAGGAAGCACCATCCACTGTCATCGAAGAAGAAACAAGGAAGGAGGAGGAAGACAAAGTGAAGCCCCGACGCGTAGGATGCTTGGTTTTAAGCGTTTCAATATTGAACGCCTAGATTGTGCAGTTCAACGCAAGCCCGAACAATTAAATGCCAATACTTGGTCGTACAACGATAGCAGGGAGGTGAAGCGTTAAATGCCCCACCATAGGCGTACAACAGACCAAAGCGTTAGACGCCCCAACAGTGACGTTCAACGCTTATATCACAGGGAGCCATTTATTTTGCCTCATTCATACCCATTCAAAATTTCGCACAAAATACAAGATTAAACAAATTTCCTAATATGTATTACAACATTTTAGACAATTAAATTTATCACATGAAAAGAATGGATGTCCATTTTTAGAACTATACATCCATTTCAGGAAAACTGATGTCTACTTAATCTAGCTATTGAAATTTAAAAGTAAAAAAATCTCAAAATTAAGGAAAAATAAATGCTCATTTATTAGAGGTGCCAATAAGGCTATGCCCAAACTGTGCTTGCACAACATGGTTCAAACAATGTTGGGGTTGGCACGATCCAACATTACAGGTCGAGCTGAGCCCCGACTTCCAGCATCTATGTTGTGTTGGCACAAGCACAGTTGGGCCCGTGCCAAAGCATGGGCATGATTGGGTTGGCTTAAGGATGGCATAGGTTTTTAAATTTTTTTTGAATTTTTCATTTTACTCCTTATACATTTCTTATTTAAATAAAAAGATCTATTTTTTATAAAAATTTTCATTTAAGTCCCTATATTTTAAAAAAATACATTTATAACCCTTAATTTTTCTAAAAAAATATAATGAAATCAAAAAATTATTTACACTTAGGTCCAAAATGAGCCCAAAATGCCTATAAATAGCATCCATCTCCACCCATTATCACCACACCACAAATACAACTCTCTCTTCTCTCCTTGCTCCCAAGTCCCACTCCCTACTCTCAATTCTCAAGTCTCAATTCTCAAGTCTCAACTCTCAATTCTCAACTCTCTCTTCTATCTCAACTCTTATACTCAGAAACTCTCAAGTCTTAATGACATGGTGTAGACACCCCGATTTTGAAGTCACTTGGCAGCAGGCTCCTCCGATTGATGCTCTGGTTGCAACCACCAAAATCCTAGCCCACTTAGGCCCGCATAAGCCCACACAAGCCCATTAGGCCCGTGCAAGCCCATTAAGCCCAATTAGACCCACATTGGCCCACTCT
>JAMKQA010062902.1:0-19174 GCA_024699735.1 Posidonia australis
ACTGGCCATAGAAACACACCATAGGGGAGAAACCAAGGGCACAACACACAAGGAAGAACCACAACCAAACGACTCAAACTGAATTAACCATTAATAAACCATATACAATAATCACAAGAAATCCATGGTTTATATAAAATGAAAAATTCCAGGCACAGATGTTACAAAGCGGTACACCGATGTTCAAGGACCAAGGGAGCTTATAGCATTTTCGGCAGACCGAAATATTTCGGTATACCGATTTATCCTGACCGTTACAGATTTCGGTCGACCGAATATTTTCGGTATACCGAATCTTTTGTCAGTAAACAGTAGATTTACTAGTCGTTAGTTACACTTAGATAAACTTGTAACACTATAAATTAAGGTTCATATGTAGCTCACAAATCACTGAATCTTTCATTGAGCTAGTATACTTTTAGTGCTTCAAGTGAGTGTGTAAAGAATCCATCCAAACTTTGCTTCAAGCACAAAGAGCTTCAACCTTCATTCAGTCAAGCAAGAGCAAGATCACAAAGTGCTCAAAGTTCTCTCTTGCCTTCAAGCATTCTGAGGTTCTCCTGGAAGGAGAAGAAAATTGTGATTCAAAGTTACAAACAAGGTAGATTTGTAGCTTGTAATATTCTTGTTATTGAATATAAGGATTAAGTTTCAAGTGGGAAACTTGAGGAGTCGACTAAGTCGGGGTTGGTTGAACCACTATAAATCCTCTGAGTATTTGTGATTGAATGTCTTTGTGATTAATCTTTAATATTCTCAATTTTGCATATTAATTTTTAAAAACTAAGTTAAAACTGGAAATTCTCTATTCACCCCTCCTTTAGAGAAGCCTTAATATCCTACAGCCTCATCTAGAAGAGCCAAAATCTGTTTATGTTAGAGGAGACTATCGACGTCATGCAGATTCACTAGTGTGTGCAAACATTTAGTTCTTATTTTTTTTCATACCTTATCAATTTTCTTGACTTATGTGTACATGTCCACTTATTTTATTTGAAAGCAGAAAACTCATGTTGCTCTAGCTTTTGAAGTTCCTAGGGGTTGGAGAAAGGAAAAGGATGGTATGACATTGACTATCCTTTAGGTAATAATATTAGTTTGTGATCCTTACCATACTATGATATTGTTATTTTTTCACGGTAGTATTTTTACTGTTGCTATAATCTTGCTCATGACAAGTTGAAATAAACTGGTTTTTATGTACATATGCTTATGAGGGGAGGTGACTCTTTCTCTGCTATGGTCCTGGGAAAGGAATGTATTCAAGATTATGTATGTTTTAATATTGTCCATTTTTGGTCAATTTATCTATTTCTAACCACTTACATTAATGTTGTTGAAACTTCTATGATTTATCTCATGCTTATCAAATTTGTACTTGTCTGATGTTAATAGATGTAACACCTGTAATTGGTTTGCCTTCTCTATTGTAGCTTGGATTTTATGATGGTGTCGAAGGTTATGATGGATATTTTGGATTAGTATTGGAAATTTTGTGGATATTTGGGAGTATACTTGATGATTTGCCTATTTGTGCTTTTCAAAGTTCATTTTGAAGTTGTAGATATTGTCAACCATGAGATTTGTCTTTGATGGTGAAATGTCAAATTATTTACTTGCCAAGGATTTGATTTTACTAGTATGCTTTGATGTTTTGTGATCAATTACACTGTAGTATTTGTGTTTAGCTTACTCTCTGCATTTCCATCCCTCCCTCAATCACCATCTATTTGTTCTATTACCTCTGCTTTCCAGATAATTGGTGAGATATCCATGTCTGGTGCAACATATAGGTCCATGGAATTTGTTGGTTCTACAGTCGAAAGTTTAACTATTAGTATTTTTTAATTTTTATAAGTATATAAGAGTCTCACGATGGGGAAGAAGGCTCGCGATGTTAGCGAGGCCGTTGCTCGATTGAGTCGTTGGATCTTGAGGTTGAGCTGGCAGTCGTCCTGGGAAAGAAGGCTCACGATGTTAGCGAGGCTGCTGTTATGGACTATGTCGGAGGTGTTTTCCATTTTTTGATTCACAATTGTTACTTGTAATATGATAATTTCTTTCCAAAATACTATTGTGAATTTTTTTAATCTTCTCGTGAATGGTGCAGGTTATGCAATTGCCTTGGATATGACTGCAAGAGAAATCCAGTCATCGGCTAAGGTGAACAATTGTATCTTTTGTATTTAGTCTAAAAGTCTAGCATTGCATTCTGTTGAGCATATGCCTTATATGTTTACCCATGTATCTCAGTGATGGTTTTTAGCAATGTATTCGGTTAGTTCATTAATTTTATAACGGGATAACTATCAATTTGATAGTTACAAAGAAAAAGGTATACTCATCAACCAAGTATGATTAGGCCAAAAACAAGTGATTGTTTCCAGGTTTCACTTGCAGATGCCTTTGAAGAGTACAAAAGCCTTTTATGTCATGAGTTTTTGCTTTTTGAAAGGAACCATGAGTTAATATTTGTTAGGAATAGAAAAATGCAGTATTTGCTCTTGTCTTATGGTACCAATGATACTGTAGTTTTCAAATGAATCGACACCTATTAACTACATTTACAGTTATAAGTTCTGTCATTCAAAAGTCGGGCATGGTTGGTACACTGGAGTTGAAGACAAGATGAAATGATGTTTCCGACTTTATTCTATTCTTATTTTTACGTAGTTTAAGGATATACTTATGCAGTATGCTTGCTGATCCTAGGGCATTGTTCATACACAAGAATTCAAGTGGAAGAACATTTCCTACTCTTTGTTCCAGTTTAACACCTACATGAACATCTTAGGGATTAATGATGTACCCACAACTGTAGGGTTGAAATTTCTGCTACCTTCATTCTATTCAAAAGTAATGTGCTTTGCAATGCAATTCATATAAGAAGAATAAAACGTTCTTCCCTTATCGTCATAGTGATTTCACACTATTGCATACCAAATGTGGTGCTGGTGAATTGCTTCCTCATTTCCTTTAACTAAAATATTGAAGATCTGAAAGAATATGTCTTATCTCTCATGTAACCAATCTTGACTGCAAAATTCTTCTTTGAAAGAGATAAAAAGGATTCGTGATTGTCCAATTTGCATTAACTCTCATTTTGGTTTTGTTGGCCTTTGTTTTGGACATAGGGGCTTCTTTTTATCTGAAGTACGTATCCTAATTTTTTAATAAAATATTAGCAATTTGTCATTTTTGTAGTCTGCGGGTCTTCCATGGAAAGTGGCAAAAGGACAGGACACATTCACTCCAATAGGTACAATGGTAAGAAACCTTTACTTGCCACAATGTCATAAAATTTCCAATTATTGCTGTCTAAGATAAGCATTCCATTGTAATGGCTTCAACATTGCTATTTATATGGGCTTGAATCCTTTTCTTCTCATATGGCCATTCAAGTATTCTTGAATTGTTGAGCTCTTAAGAATTGGATGATTTTTTTTTCATGTAGTTGCCCAAGTCAGTGATAACAGATCTTGACAATTTGGAGTTGTGGTTGAAGGTCAGATGCTGAATCTACAAATTATTAATTGACAAAATTTTAGTATCACTCATATAGCATAATCTTTTGACAGGTGGATGATGAAATCAGGCAAAAGGACTCAACCAAGGACATGATATTCAAAGTTCCGTTTCTCATCAACCACATAAGTTCAATTATGACACTTCTGGAAGGTGATGTCATTCTAACAGGTAATAAATCCCTTACATGGATCCTTCTGAGATTTATGAATTTGAAGATTTCCAACCAACTTCGAATACCAGTAAGAGTTATAGTATGACTTACTTTTGAGTAATGTTGTAAATTGTATCTTTTGCATTGGAAGATCTTATAAGAAGCTGGATAATATTTCCTCTAATGTCTTGAATCTCAGTTGTGTGATGCGGCTTTGGTATTTACGAGGGTATACAAGTATACCTCGTCTAACATTGTATTAACTACTTTTCTATGGAGTGTACATCATGTTCCTTGGGAAAACAAGTTTGCTTCTCCCTTGGGTGACATTATTTTCTTGATTTTAAGATGTCTGTATATATGTAATTTAATTTGATAACATTCCGTGCAATGCATGGATACTTTGCTAGTTACTAACGTGCAATGGTGTTCATTCTCCCTCTTGGTTCTCATTGTTAGAACCCTCTTCGTAAAAATTAGCCCTTTCTCATTGTCTCCCAAAACATCCGAGTCTTTCATCTTCATTCTCCCTCTTGGTTCTCATTGTTAGAACCCTCTTCGTAAAAGTTAGCCCTTTGTCATGGTCTCCCAAACTTCCGAGTCTTTCATCCCTTGCATAAGAAGGGACAGGGAGAAATAATCTCATTGGAAACCATAGAAGGTCTTGGTTAATGCATCCTTATGTTGTGGATTAAGTTGAAGTAATACAGAAAAGAGACGAAGTAATATATACTACTCAGACGACCCAAAAAGCATATTAATTTGCCAAATGGCCTGAGATCACACACCACATTTGAAAAGGAGAAAGGAGTCGTGCATGTTATCAGCGTGGGCACCTTTGAAGGCAAGTACGGAGAAGTGGAGAAGGATCAGGGTGAAAGTACAATTCAACCATGAGACCCTTTTAAGGAGTAATTTAAGGGCACGTGCAACTGAATGCCTGGCCGATGAAGGAGCATCACAATCTGTGACGCATGTAGCAGATGGCTGTAACAAGCGAGATTGTCATGGCGCAGAGGGCTTTCGATTGGAGGAAATGCATCGCCTCTCCCAAACCTTTCCCGTCATGTCTGTTGAACGCATTTTCTCATGCCATGTGCTTCACACTTCTCCTGCATCAGCTCATTTCTTGCCTTCAATAAAATGACGTCGTCACGTGTTACTTTCGTTATTTAAAAAACCAACTGGAAAAAGCATGCCGAGTAAATCATAGAAATAGGATGCTAATTACATTACCAAGTAATTGTCCAGAGCTTTCCCTTTTCTTATTTTAAGTT
The DNA here is from genome assembly GCA_024699735.1 of Posidonia australis. Lineage (NCBI taxonomy): Eukaryota > Viridiplantae > Streptophyta > Magnoliopsida > Alismatales > Posidoniaceae > Posidonia > Posidonia australis. Next base: position 4,957 of record JAMKQA010062902.1, read on the forward strand.
TTGCGCCCAATGAGATTCCAAATGGAAAAATATGCTTGTAGGCTATTATAAAACCATACAAATTATATTGCTACACTTGAATGCAAAATATACTTGCAAATCGGCCCATGACCGGAATTATCCACTGGATGCAAAAGAAACTAACAAATCTGCTCAAATGTCAACTTTAACAGCATTTATGTTGAAAAACAGTTGGGCTTACCCAATACACATACACTGGGAGAATAGAAAGAATTTGAAATATTTGGAAAAAAATATACTCCAAATTGACTAGTTCTATGTAACCTGCCGTGAAAATTATCATTAAACCCTACAAAACTTACATTAACCAAATATGCGTGTTAATGATATCAATGCTTGCCCGAGAGTCTACAAGAGTTGGCGAATCCTAATGATCCCTGTATCTGGAAAGACGAGGAGGAAGAGAGTGTGAGAGATAATTTTCGGATTTATCGCCAACAGAATCGCGGTTGGATATCCATATCCGACGATTCTGTCAAGGAATGTCAGGGATATGTAGCTACTTGTTTGAGCTCTCCTAGTAAAACCTCTGCTTGGATTCCAAACCTAGATATGTAATGCTATTTGTTATATCACTATCCATGTAACTGAGCATAATAAATAAAAGAAATCTTTGAGTAAGGACATCGCTTGGTTTTCTTTGCACAATCTGACTTAAGATAGTATTTTGGATGTCAGAAGGATGAGGAAGGGGTCGGAATGCACATTTGGATAATGACGTAGAGCGAAATGGCAATTGGGAAGAGCAACGACAATTTATGATGGAATCAATTGGGCAATTGGCCCAGGCATTAGCAAACCAAGCTGTCAAAAGGGAGCGAACCCCAACATTGGATTTATTAGAAAAGTTTATGAGACAAAATCCACCAAGTTCCGCGAGGGAAGTAGACCCAGAGAAAGCTGAGAACTGGATCAATGATATAGAGAAGATTTTCAGGGCAATGAGTTGCCCAACTGAGCGAAGAGTGGATCTGACCACTTATCGTCTCACTGAAGAAGCAAAACACTAGTGGAGAGCTACACGGGAAATCAAATTCGAAGGAGGAAATGTTATTTCTTGGGAGGAATTTCTAGAGGCATTTAATGAGAGATACTTTCCAGAACATGTTCGAGAGAAGAAGCGACAGGAATTCTTGATGTTGAAAAAGAATAAGATGACATTGACTGAGTACATCTTGAAGTTTAATAAGCTGGAGAAGTATTGTCCCGGAGTTTACAATACACCAAAGGAAAGGGCATCGAAGTTCACTTCGGGATTGATTCCTACACTCAGAACCAAGGTCAGGACAAGTAGACCCCAGACATTGGCAGAAGCAATTGAACGCACTATTGTCCTAGATGACGACCATCAAGAGTATATGCAAGAAGTGGAGAAACATCGGAAGGGGAGTTGCAGTAATAACCATAATAACCAGTCAAAGAATAAATCATCTAGCAGAGACAGTACTAGAATATTTAAGAAGTAGAAGACTGACCACAGCATTGATGGTAGAGGTAGTCAAGGAACATGTCCTCACTGCCACAAGTTTCACCCTGGAAAAGACTGCTATCTACGCACAGGTGCATGTCTTGCTTGTAGACAAAAAGGCCACTTTATCAGGGATTTCCCTAATAAGAGGAATGAAAACAATGGACGAAGGAAGCCTGAAGGACAACAACGAAAAACTCATGGGCGTGTGTTCACCATTAATGCAAAGGAAGCAGAAGAAAACAACGAAGTGGTGACAGGTACCCTATTAGTTTTTGAGCATATAGCAAAGTTCTTTTTGATTCTAGTGCAACACATTCTTTCATTTCATCAAGATTTGCTCAAATTTTAAATAGTCTGCCTGAGAAGTTAGACTATACCTTGGAAGTGTCAACCCCTTTGGGTGAAATAGCAGTTGTAGGACAATACTTTGGTATTATTTTCAGTTATGGTGAATGAGCGGAATTTCCCTGCCAATTTGGTACCACTTCAGGTGACAGACTTTGATGTCATCTTGGGAATGGATTAGTTGGCACAATACTATGCTAGTATTCAATTTCGAGAGAAGAAGATTATCATCTCAGAACCTGGAAAACTAATGGTAGTAATTAGAAGGGCTAAGCATGAGAATGGTCGAAACATGATCTCTACAGCGAAAGCTCAGAGATTAATGTTGAAGAGTTGTCAGGCTTACTTGGCCAGTGTAGTTAAGATAGAGTCAACCCTTGCAAAGCTTGAGGAGATCGAGGAAGTTAGAGAGTTTCCAAAAGTGTTTTCTGATGATCTTCTTGGATTACCTCCTAAACGGGAGATTGATTTTGTGATTGAATTAATGGAGGGAGCTACGCCGCAAACAAAGGCACCATACCAGATGGCACTTACGGAGTTGGAGGAATTAAAGAAACAACTACAGGAATTGTTGGACAAGGGATTTATTAGACCTAGTGTTTCACCATAGGGAGCACCGATGTTATTAGTCAAAAAGAAAGATGGATCTCTAAGAATGTGTATTGAGTACCGGATATTGAATCAAATGACTATGAAGAATAAATATCCTTTACCTCGAGTTGATGATTTATTTGATCAATTGAAGGGTGCTTCCGTGTTCTCAAAGATTGATCTTAGGTCAGGATACCATCAGTTGAGAATTAGAGAAGAGGATATCCCTAAGACAGCCTTCAGATCACATTACAGGCACTATGAGTTTGTGGTTATGCCTTTTGGACTGATCAATGCTCCGACAGCATTTATGGATATGATGAATCGAGTGTTCAAGGATTTCCGAGGCAAGTTTGTAATTGTATTTGTAGATGATATTTTGGTATATTCTCCAGACAAAGAGCAGTATAAGAATCATCTTAAGATTGTACTGGAAACCTTGAGAAGGAGCAAACTCCATGCCAAGTTTTCCAAATGTGACTTTTGGTTGGATCAAGTAATGTTCCTTGGACACATAGTGTCGAAGGATGGGATTTCTGTAGATCCAGCTAAAGTCGGGGCAATGATGAAATGAAAGCATTCGAAAAATGTTGCAGAAATTCGGAGTTTTCTCAAACTTGCTGGTTATTACAGGATATTCATTTAGGACTTTTCAAAGTTGGCATTACCAATGACGAAGTTAACCAGAAAAGGCGCAAAATTTGAATGAAATGCAAGTTGTGAAAGTAGCTTTATGGAATTGAAGAGAAGATTAACCTCTGCACCAATTCTAACACTTCCTTCAGGCAATGGAGGTTTTGTCATTTATAGTGATGCCTCGGGATCAAGACATGATTGTGTACTGATGCAATGTAATAAAGTGGTGGCCTATGCATCAAGGCAACTCAAATCTCATGAAAGGAACTACCCAACCCATGATTTGGAATTAGCGACAGTAGTTTTTGCTTTAAAGATTTGGTGTCACTATCTATATGGAGAACAGTTTGAAGTATTTACGGATCATCAGAGTTTGAAGTATTTATTTTCACAAAAAGAGATGAATATGAGACAACGACGATGGTTGGAACTGATATTGAAGGATTCTGATTTTGGTATTTCCTATTATCCAGGTAAGGCCAATAAAGTGACAGATGCCTTGAGTAGGAAATGGGAGGGATTAGCTAACCATATGATGGTTCGAGAATGGATATTGGTGGAAGAGTTTACTTAGTGGAAGTCCTTTTTGGAGGAAAAGAGAAAGGAAGTACTTGCTAACCTAAAGATTGATTCCAATTTGGTGGAAAAAGTTCTTTTGGCACAGTCGCAAGCTTTGGAACTACAGAAGATGCTCGAAATTGCTAATAAATAAAACTCAGGGTTAAAGTCGCAGTTGATGGAGGAATCCGATTTGAGAACAGACTATGGGTACCTCTTGATTCTGATGTTAAGGCAAAAATCCTAGAAGAGGCTCACAGATCGCAATACAGCATTCACCCAGGTATCACGAAGATGTTCAAAGATCTACAAAGGAATTTTTGGTGGAAGGACATGAAGAAAGACATTGCAGAATTTGTATCACGATGTCTAGTATGTCAGCAAATTAAGATTGAGCATCAGAGGCCAGCTGGTGTGTTGTAGTCTATAGAGATTCCGGAATGGAAATGGGAAAGTGTGACCATGGATTTTATGTGTGGTTTACCTAATACCAGGAGAAGGCATGATGCGATATAGGTGATTGTGGATCACTTAACTAAATCAACACATTTCCTACCAATTCGGATGGATCAAAAATTGGATACCTTGGTGGAGTTATATATTCAGGAGATCGTAAGATTGCATGGGGTACCAGTTTCCATTATATCAGATCGAGATCCTCGCTTCACTTTGAATTTTTGAAAATGTCTTAAAAAAGCTCTGGGAACGAAGTTGAAGTATAGTACAACTTTTCATCCTCAGACAGATGGACAGTCAGAGAGGACAATACAAACCTTGGAAGATATGCTTAGGGCTTGTGTTTTGGATTTCAGTGGTAGCTGGGATCAACACTTGCCACTAGTAGAGTTTGCTTACAATAACAATTATCACTCAAGCATTGGAATGGCACCATACGAGGCTTTATATGAGAGACCATGTAGATCACCATTATGCTGGAGTGATGTAGGAGAGCGGAGACTGCTTGGACCTGAAATTGTTCAACAATATGCAGATAAAGTAGGTTTAATTAAGAGGAGATTGGGAGAAGCCCATAGTAGACAAAAGAGTTATGCAGATCGTAAACGACGAGAATTGCATTTCGATGTTGGAGATCATGTGTTTTTGAAGATATTACCAGCTAAGGGTGTGATGAGATTTGGGAGGAAGGAAAAATTAAGCCATAGGTATGTGGGACCCTTTGATATAGTGGAACGGATCTGTGAAGTTGCTTACAAATTAGCATTACTACCACAATATGTCAAGTTACATGATGTATTTCACATATCTATGTTGAGGAGATACATACCAGATGAAACTTATGTAATTAAGTATGACACTCCAAATATTCAAGCAAACTTATCTTTCGAGGAGAAACCTATTTGGATTGTGGATTTCAAGGAACATAATGTTTGAAAAAGAGTGGTTCCAATGGTGAAGGTTCAGTGGCAGCATCACGGAATTGAAGAAGCTACTTGGGAGTTAGAAAGCGAGATGCGCAATCAGTACCCCAACTTTTGGTTATGTAAATTTCGAGGACGAAATTTTTATAAGAGGGGTAAATTGTAAGAGACGCGACGGTTGAGGCATCGGTGAAGGCAGATCTCGATGCTGCGGCTGCGAGAGGAAGCGTTGGAAGTTGAGACGTTGGCATTCTTAGTTGGGATACATTGTTTCGATAGGCACCTAAAGACCTATATAAGGAACTCGTCTCCTTGGAGAGAGAGGAAAAAATAGAGAAGAGAAAACTGAGTGAAGTTGTGAGGCATTGCAGGAGGTTGCAATCGATAGAGAGAGAGAGAGGAGGAGTCACCGACGAGAAGAAGGAAGCTCCAGAGAAGGCATGTGTGGGTATGGGTGTAGGCATGTGTTGGGTTTATTTGGGTTCCGGGAGAAGTTCGGAGGAGGAAGAAGATGAATAGTATTTGATTTTTTTTTCGTTGGTTGGTTGGGGTAAATAAATGATTGTGGTTTTAGACGTGAGTGGAAGGATTTTGGGGCTTTTGCAACTTTTATCTTAAGTTATTAGATTATGGTATAAAACTTTGATTAAGGATTTTATATATATGATGTTTTACAGAAACAACCATGAACTTATTAATAATTTTATTGCTCATGTTTTGAGGATGAAATAAATGATGGAAAAATAACTTAATAGTGTTACTGTACTTTGGTCATTTTGCAACTTCTTCCCTAAAGTATTAGTTTATTACAATAAAGTTGGATTCATGTTTACAATGCCATTATTTTAAGGAAACATCCATGATTCTTTGATAATGACAGTATAACCTAGAATTTTAAATCTTATAAGGAAGTACTAGGGAATTCATTTATCTTAGTAATTTTTCCTCAGATTGTATATAAGCCCTTAAGTTATGTAAAATTATGTGGATTGAAAACTAAAGATAAAAAATGAGGGACATTTGTGATTTATGATTTAAGTTTTGAAATTTTACAGCTAGATCCACATGTTGCATGTTTGAGGTTAGGTAATGGTAAAATTTCATTTAAACCCCTTAAAACCCATGATTTGAAGATTTTCCAAAAAATAAATAAATTAGATAGTGTTTGGATAGCATGGAGGGAGATCAAGAAACTCTAGTTTCTGCTTAAATATTGGAAATTTTGTAGTTTTGTTTAAGTATTGCATAATACCAGGAAGTCTTTACTTTAAATTGTCATATTTATTTGCTTTTCATTGCATTTAGATCTTAGATAGAGTCGTATTGATTCTAAATTAATTATTGATTCAATGTAGCTAGGATTTTAATATTATAATTTAAGACTTAAGAAGATTTCATAAGTCACCCTGTACATTTTAGGGAAACTTTGCACTCTAGTCCTTCCATTTTTAAGAAATTAAAGATTAGTCCAAACTCCAAATGTTAAAATGTACTAATCTCTCACACAAGAATATGAAAGAGAGAGAACAGAGTCTTGGCATATACTCTTCGGAGTAATGACCGCAAAGGGGGAGGTACTAACCTGACGAGGTTTAGTGTTGGATCCTATGCGGATCTAGTGGCAATGATAAGACCACAAGACTTAGATCTGATTCTACTGACTGACACAGGTTGGTATACGAGATCCTCATTAATAAATAAAGTGTGAAATAGAATATGTAATAACGAGAATGAGGATGGGTTGTATACAAACTGGAAGACCGCGTTATGCCAATGGTAGGTGGTTCAAGGGATTCACTAAAGGATTGAAAGAAAATAAAAGTGAAAACATAGAAATTTGACCATTGTACTTTAAGTTTGTGTTAGACTAGGACCCACATGCATACTAAGTTTTTCTTAAATTCATTCCGTGTTGTTGTTTAATGCAGGTAATTAGAAGCATTCCTGAGGTCTTGCTTAATATAACTTGGTTCAACTACATATACATGGGACCCAAGATATTGTAGTTTAGTATCTTCATCTTTATTATCATGTAATAACTTTGTAACGAACTGAGTTTAGCAATAATATAGATATTTTGTCGTAACTTTGTGGTTCTCTTTTATCTGTTCGTAATGTTCACGCCTTCATGGATCCGATATTATGGCTTCAGCTAGTCATATGGAAGTGGACGTTACAAATTTTGTAAAATCTGGAACCACACCAAATTAATACAACTTAAAGGGAGTCATCCAGGACTCAGGTGAGGGCTGTGGGTCTCATCCAAGTCCATTTTCTTGATGCACAAGGCTGCAACCAGTCTACTAATATTAGTGGAATTTTGCAACACCCAAGACGACACCCATGAAATTAATGAACTTCCCATCGTCCCACAGGGAAAAATGAAGTGAACTAATACAAGTAGCTTACTACTAGGTTCAACTGATAGGGTTCTTTACTTATGGTTTGATCTATAACTTATTCTGAGTTCCGACAAGTTGAAAAAGTATTCCAGTAAAAGACCTTCTACATCTATTCTTTAGTTTGTATAATCACGCTTATAGAAACATTATGCAAATCATTAGATCAGATTAAATGCAGGTTGGGGTCAATCTAATCCCAAATCCCGAACCAGGACTAAACCAACGAAGCCATGGTCCATTCAAATGGCAAAATGCCAAAATCTCACATTTGTCATTTTTACTTAGTGTCTAAATACCATGACAAATCCTTCAATACACAAACACATTCATAAAGAGGTATTATTATTATTATTATTATTATGGGAACATTTTTTATGTAGGTGCCTACATATAAGGAGTATGTTGGCAACTTTTTATTTTTCATAAAGAAATAAGGAAGAAGAAATAACCATATAGATATATTTATTTGATATCTATAAATACATAGTGAAATTTTCATTTAAATTAAACAACTATTGATTCTTGATTTAAAGGTCTTAACATTCAACATATTTTGTTAAATTCTAACCGTTAAATTTTAGATTAAAAATTAATAGTGAATATAATTCAAATTAGGATGAAACCTTAACACATAGTAGATTATATTATAGATTAGCTAATTATATAATTAGATTTTATTTTAAAAAACAGAAAACTAAAACAAATAGAGTGCTTACAGGAAAATTTTCCTATAGACACCTACACAAACCATTTCCTGCATTATTATTTGGGTCAGATCACTTCTTGGTTTAGGTCCATGGAACGGATTTAACCTAAAAGTTATGGCTCAATAAAATAGCCAAAACTGAATGCCCTACCTCTTAAAAACTGAATCAACTTGATCTCAGATTCTTTGAAAAAAATACTTTGACATAACTGAATGTAGAAAAAAGATTAGTTGGGAAATTCCTGGAAATGAAAGAGCAAATCTTAACAAGCCTTGGTTGATTGTTTCAAGTATTTTAAACTTCAAGAAGGAATTTAAGAAATCATACACTTTAAATAATTGCGATGCTACCATGATCCCATCCCAAAGGACCGCAAAAAACATACATATCAGTGTAAGAGATGCCTTGCCTCAAAGATTTCTTTATTTACCAGTGGTGACTGCAGTGCAAAATCATCTTTCGATTGAGAAACAAAACCAGCTCCATCCAATTTACACATCCTTAAAACCTGTCATTTGGATTGAAGAAAAGATAGTTAATCATAGTTATGATGTAGAAATCACAATTATGATAACCAGGGAAAAAGGGTTACTGTCATTGCACTACTTAATTGTGCAAATTCGCACCTCAATTGTTTGAGAAAATCACATCCAAGACTGAGTACTAACATTCAGCCTGGTTAATGCGTGTAACTGACAGAAAAGAAATCCAGCAACATACTGAGAACTCCTGATTTAATTGAAAAACAACCAAATTCACAAGGGTAGGCACAATTTTGGAGATCGAATCGGCTCGATTGCATACCAAAAGTTTCTGACTGGAAGTAATGGCTTCTCCAAAACTACCTTGCCCTATAAATTTGAAGTGAGGATGATACCTCTCTGCAGCAAATAAGCTACCAATGATTTAATGAACTGATGATTCCTGACATACGAAAAAAAACTGAAAAGACTTTTTTTAGGGAGTTGTTAAAAGTAATGCAAAAGGTGCAACGAGTAAAGCAACTTTTACAGTCAGTATTTTCATACTAGAACAAACATCTGGGAACTACTAATGATAAGTTGATGGAAATTTACATGCTGAACCCTACCATTTCTGCTGCTGAGGACCTATGTACTAGCAGAATTGGAGTCAGTGTCATGTGCCACCTTGTAGAATTTGGATTGGTACAATTAAAATAATATCATCAGGAAAGAAAAACAGTCTAGCAGAGTCATCGATGGAGTAAGTAAACTTGAAACAAAGAACTATCACAATGTGGGGCTTTTGTGAAACTGAAGATAGTTTGACAGAAGCACGAGGAGTTAGCGTGTAGCAGGTAGAAGTTGGTTGAATAGTTGGTACAGGGCAGATATTAAAAGTCAGGAGTTTGTTGACATTGGTCTGTCACCCAAGTTTTATGAGAAGACAATAAGTGTTGCTTGCAGTACACATATTTAAAAAGGGAAAACATCAAAGCACGAAAGATGCCAACAAACAATAGTAACACTCCTGCTTGATGCTCAATGATGAGCAATCACTTCTTAACACATCGTTGTCTGCATTGACAAGAAGAAACTTTAACTTTTTAGTAAAATAGTTTCTTGCGGTCATGCTGGCACTTTATTTTTCCTCCATCATCCCTCAGTCTCCATTTCATTTTGGTGAAGAAAATCTATTTGGAACGTCGTGCAACTTTGTGGTCTGCACAATCTTACGAGAAATCATGGTTATAAATTCTGCTACTCTTAACGCATTGTTGCTCGTTGGATACAAATTAATATGACTAATTATAATGGAAACACAAACAATATGCAAAAATAAATTTTCTAATTTTTAAAGAATATAGAGAGATAGTACTTGTGTATGACAAAAGACCCTTATGATATAAAAGACCTATTAACATGTTCTACTAGAGTGTTATTAAATACCGACACTTAAAACATCATTCATCCTCCACAGTTCATCAAGTTGTAAACAAACCGTTTCTAAGCATCAACAAGAAAGAGTCGCAATGCATGTATTCACAACTGACTACAAAAGAATCTCCACTAGAATGCCTTCTGTCTACTTCTTGTATATAAATAACAGAGTCAAACATCGATCCTCTTGAAGCATACAATCAGCCTTCTTCTCGTCTTTTACGAAGACGTATAATCGTTTCTATCTCTTTTTTTAAGAAAATGTAGATCTATATAGTCAAACACAAGAGACTTTTTCAAAAAGATCTCTGTCTCTCTAATATGATATTGCATATCATATGTATATATAGAGATAAGTTTATCCCTCTTTATACTTATGAGAGATGTAATATCATCCCTCCTAATAAATAGACAAGATAATACAATTATCACTTTTAATTCGGATAAGAATAAATTTTGTGAATAGTATCTTATAAAAGAAACAACTACTGTGATTAAACCATTCAAGATTTTAAATTTGAAAACAGATTTACGCTGTAGCAGACGTCCACTTAAATACTATTTTCACTAAACACTAGCAAATGTCCAGCATAGACGTCTGAAAGGTTTTGTTGAATTTCTAATTTGTTTTGAATTATATAAAGGAGTAATTCTCTAACACATATTTGGTGCTTTCTTGAGCAAATTAAATTCATTACACATTTTTGACTGAAACAAAAAGCAAAAAGCTTTCCTATTGATGAGACTAAAGAATGCAATTATACGCTATTCTCTAGAAAATAAATAAAATTTATAGACCTACCATATGATGTGAAGTATTTCTCAGAGCATTGTTCTTCTCCCTACATTTTACTTTCTTATTTCTTTGAATTCCATATTAACCCAGCTTTTCTGGATTTTGAACCCTTAAAAGATTTTTGTTCTCTTATAGTAAGGAATCCTTAGTTGCACTAAGCTTTTCTGTATGCATAATTGTTTAGAAAGTTGGAGTCATACCAGAGGGATGATGTGGCGGGCGCCAAAATAAGGATCTCTTTAGGATAAATTTGCTAAATTGAGAATCTGAACAAACTATTAGTATTGAAATCACAGCTTGGTTTCTTATGTAACTTAGGACCAATGAATCACAAGCTAAATTCTCTGATTAAATATCGGCACGACTGTCACACTGAAAAGTTGCTGCTCATTTCTAATGGTAATATTATCAGGTAAGAAAGCACTGTGACAATTTTAAGAGGATATCACCATAAGATAAATACCAGGTCGATGAATAATACGCAACAGAATGATGGTGCACGGTGATAGAAAATGGACCTACGTTTTTCAGTTCCACATCGGCTGGATGAGAGAAGTCCAGAACTGGGGCTTCCTAAGTAAGAACCACCCTCCCCCGAAAGGCCAACCACGAAGCCGTGTTATTTCTGGAGATTTTAGTTGTTGTTTCTTCAATATATTATTGTGATCGTCATAGATTCTTCGGCTGTTAATGATAAGCAGGAGCAGGGCAATCATTGGCTTATTTGCTTAACTGTTGTTCACTGGCAAGTGGAAGGATTTGTAATTAAGAATCTGAGTAAACGACCAGGATTGCACGGTTATCTGTTCTTTACCGAAGAACAGACAAAATATGATATCATTTATTATTAGAAAAAAAAGATATCATTTTTCAGTCATTTGTTGTCACTGATGGTCGTGACGGAGGAGAAAAACATGAAATAAAGTTATTGGATTCCGGTATTTAGCGGTGGAGAAGTACTTTTTAGTATATTTTTGAGGGAGTTGACCAATAGCCATCTTAATGGCTTACATCTTCATTTCATAATCGTTTCAAGAGAGTTGATCCAAACGGTCGTTTATTTGTGTGTAACGTTCTTATTTTCTCTTTAATGGATGATTTAATTCATTCATTTACTTCATTCATTACTTTTATTCTATTAACATTTCATTCCATAAATTTATTCCTCTTTTATGGTCATTAATATATCAACATCTCTCACTTGATCATAAAGATCCGTGCATAATATTCCATTCATTGAGATGTACAATTTTGATTTTCACTCTTACTATTTGTGGAGTGAATAATTTTCAATTTCTACTTCCACTATTCATAAGAATGTTCTTCATTTCTATTATTTATAGAAATGTTTCTTAATCCTATCAAGTCAACACATTTTATAATTTTTTCTACTTGAAATCATTTAGTTAAAGGATCAATAATCATATCCTCTGTTGGAACATAATTTACTTTTACATCCTCTTTTCTCACAATATCACGAATATAATAATATGGTATTTTAATATGTTTTTTTCTTGAATTATTTGCACCACTATTTATCAAACTGATCGCAGCTTGGTTATCACAATATATTTCCATTAGATTATTTACCAAATTAAGATTCAAATCTTTCAAGAATCTTTTAATCCAAATTGCATGCGTGGTTGCTATACTATAGGCAATATATTCAGCTTCTTGTGTATATCTAGACACACACCTTTGTTTTTTGCTGTCCCAAGATACAATACCACCACTAAAGATGAATAAGTGTTATGATATGGACATTTCATCATTTTTGTCACCACCAAAGTCTGAATTAGAATATCCAAGCACTTCAAGCTCATTAGCTTAATAAGTAAGTTTGTGGTGCAATGTTTCTTTTATGTATTCCATTATTCTTTTAACAACTTCCCAATGTGTTTATAACACCCGTAAAATTTATTTTGTAATTATTTATATTTTAATGAATTTAGTCTTAAATGGATGTAACTGTTTCGAGGCCCATTTGTGTGGTTTTGTACTTTTGGACATGTACCTCGTGGGCTGGCTTCTATTTGAGTGTCCCTGTGCAGGGTTGGCACTGTGTATTGTGGCACTGTGCGTGTGGATCCATGTGGGGCCCGTGCTTGTGGACTGGTTGTTGTGGTGGGTGGTTGTGTGCGTGGGTTTGTGCAGGCAGGTGTGGGCGATTTGGTATGCATACATGCTTACCTTCCACCCTGCGTGGCTTTATAAGCTGAGGCACACTCTCAATGCACCTGTGCCACTTCCTCCTTCCCGTCCTGAGCACGCCACCTCTCTCCCTCTCCCACCACTCACCCCCTCCTTCCCATCTCTCTCACTCTCCCTCCCTTGTTTCTCTCCTCCCCACATCTTCCTCCCTGTTCAGTGTGCTCAAGGATCGATGGAGGCGTGTAGTGGCTCATGGCGACATGTGGAGCTTTGGTGGTGTGTGCTTGTGGTCGAGAGAGTCCAGTCAAGGGTTGGGATCGTCGGAGTTGGCCGAAGGATTGCTAGATAGCGTTTTTTAGGTACGCACTCCAATATAATTAGTAGAATGCATGAAAAATGGTAAAAATGCCTAGGTTAAATTTAATATTTTGGAATTTATGAGAATTTATGATGGTTTTTATAGATATTTATGGCAGTAGTTGAGTTTTAGGTCTTTTTGACCCTCCTGCCTTTGCAAATTTATATCTTGATACATGGTGAATGGATTTTGGTTTTGTTTGTTGAGATTTGGAGTAGACTCGAGGGTCTACGTCTTATGTTTTATGTGAGATTTTTGGTGTATGTTTTGAGGGTCCGATCGGAAGTCCCACTTTAAAAGATTTTGAATGTTTGAGTTTGGGTCTTTTTCTGGTTTTCGTAGAAATTGACATACCGAACAATTTCTACCATTTCCATGCTCTCTATTGCAAGGAGTGGAGATGCGTACCTGAGAAAAGCTTCCGTCGATCCTCGACCGACTCCGGCGAACTCCGGCGCAACCACAGCCAAAGCAACGGGTGACGAAGAGGAGTGCAGTATGGTGCAGCTTATAAAGCCTACGCCTGGAGTAGCTGAAAACGTGCCCACCAGCGCGTCTCAACCACCGGCACACCACACAGCAACCAATCGCCAGTCACCACCAACGAGGCCAACTGCCAGCCTCAACCACCAGCGCTAACTGCCAGCCTCAACCACCAGCGCCAACTTCCAGCCTCAACCACTAGCCCACACGCAAGTGGGCCCCACAAGCACAGAGCCAAACCACGCACAGGAATGTGCAAAAAGAAGCCAGTCCACGAGGCTCAAGCCCAAAAGCACAAAACCACACAATGGGCCTCGGAACAGTAACACCTGTCCAGGAAATAAAATTCATAAAATGTAAATAATTACAAAATGAATTTTACAGGTGTTACATCTTAACCCCCTTAAAAGAAGATTTCG
>JAMKQA010062903.1:0-13923 GCA_024699735.1 Posidonia australis
ATAGCATGATCACATCCTAAACATGCTATTCAACATCATTCACATCATTTCTACATTTTATCATGATTTAAACAACATTCCATGCATTAAATCTATTTTTGCCCTAACATGGCACATGTTGCAAACGGAGAAGAAGAAGGGATGAGGACGCGTACTTGGCTCCGGTGAGCCTCGCGTACCCTCCACCGGTGGTGCACGGCACCAACCCAACCTCCCCACGTTCACGCGAACTCTCCAAACGGGCGCAGCCTCCGCAGCAACCACCCACTCCACTCGTTCCCTCTCAACACCTCCGCTTCTCCCCTGAGCCAAGCACCTCCTCAAATAGCTCTCCGCCATGCCAGCCTCCCCGAATCCCGCTGGCGCTCCCCAGCTAAGCCTAGCTCTGCGCGGAGGAGACGGATTGTGCAGCCTTCTCCCGCTAGAGCTCACGGGGTCGGGAAGTGGAAGACGGGTCACATGCACCGCACGGTTGGCCCAGCCGACTCTTGACTGAGTTTGGGCCCAAGGCCCAAAGCCCAAGTGGGTCCACCATACGCATGGTTCTCGAGGCAGAACCGACCCACTGGCCACAAACACACACCACAGGGGAGAAACCAGAGCACAGAACATAGAGGGAACCCACAACCAACAAACACAAATTGAATTTACCATTAATAAACCATATACAAATAATTACCAAAAATCCATGGTTTATATTAAAATGGAAAATCCAAGCATAGATGTTACACATTTTATCTCCCTCTGGGAGGTGCAGGGCCCCTGAACGGCTTGGATACTTCGCCCAATTCACATTGAAAGGTGGCTCCCTCACTCCCTAGGTTACCTGAATCGTATCGACCTGAGGAGGTGTTACGCATTCCCAACATTCGCAGGCTTATTCCTCTTATCGTCACCGGGCTAAGATCCACGCATGTTATGATGAAAACAAACATCGGCCTATATATGCATATACTGAATGGGGGTTAGTATGTGCTGTGATGCAAGGCTACATAGATGCAGAAGACCATGAATTCATGCATGCATGGAGGAATGTGTTAGTGTCGCAAAGTGAGGACACATTGTTTATGATCACTGATAGTATTTTTTCAAGTAGCATGAATTAATTGGCTTTGACTGTTCGATGCAGTCCATGTCCTCGAGGATGACAGCTCCCTTAGTGTAGACTTGTTTGACCACGAATGGTCTGTACCAGTTGGGTTTGAACTTGCCACGACTATTAGGAAGATGTATTGCTCGCAAGACCAGGTCCCCTTGCAAAAAGCTTCTTGGTCGGACCTTCATCAGATAAGCTTGGGCCATGTGTTTCTGATAGCATTGTGCATGATGCATAGCTTGCAACCAAAGTTCATCTATCAAGTTCAACTAAACAAGGAGATCTTCAATCCACTCTGCCTCTTCTAACTCTGCTTCTTTCAGGACTCTGAGCGATGGTATCTCCACCTCTATTGGTAGGACTGCTTCCATACCAAATACCAGAGAATATGGAGTTTCTCCAGTTGAAGTCCGAACTGATGTTCTATAAGCCCACAGAGCGTACGAGAGCTTGTCATGCCAGTCCTTATGTGTTTCCGCCATCTTTTTAAGAATCTTGGTTAGATTCTTATTGGTGGATTCCACAGCCCTGTTCATCTGAGGACGGTACGGGGAGGACCTGTGATGTTTGATATGGAACTCCTACAGGAAATTCTCAACCCTTTTGGCTGTGAAATTTGTCCCATTATCAGAAATGATTGAATGCAAGACCATGTACTGGGTAATGATATTGTTCCTGATGAACTTTTCAGTCATGGAGGTGGTCACTATCTTGTAAGAAGCAACCTCCATCCATTTCGTAATGTAATCAATTGCTACTAGGATGTACTGATGTCCATTGAAAGCTGCTGGGTGGATAGCTCCGATGACATCTATTCACCATGTTGAGAAAGGCCAAGGTGATGACATGCTGTGGAGCTGCTGCGGTGGTGCATGAATAAAGTTTCCATGGACTTGACAATTGTGACATCTTAGCACAAACTAACAGCAGTCCGTCTCCGTGGTTGACCAGAAATAATCTTGTAACATTATTTTCTTGGCCAATAATATCCCATTCATGTGAGGCTTGCATGTCCCAGCATGCACTTGCAACATTATTGTATTAGCCTCCTTTTAGTCAAGACAGTGTAGAAGCATCTGATTGTAAGACCTCCTATACAAGTGACCTGCTCCAAGCACATATTTTGAAGCCAGTCGGACTATGGCCTTTCTATCTGCCGCTGATGCATTTGGATGGTGACTCCTAGTTTCCATGTAGACTTTGATGTCATGATACCATGGGAGCTCTGTTGTAGAATCTACTTCTTTTATGCTCATGTAGTGTGTCGGCTGGTCTATGTAGGTTACCAACACTTTCATTGTGTCATCCTCTGGAATTGACAACCAGGTGCAAGAGTGGCTAGTGCATCTGCATAAGCATTCTTGGCCATGTTCATGAAGGAAAAGCATATCTCCTCAAACTTGGCCATCCACTTTAAGAGATGTTTATGGTATGGAACCAATTTCAGGTCTTTGGTTCTCCAGTTGCCATTGACTTGTGAGATAAGTAACACGACATTGCCATGCACATGTAGCTTCCATGCACCATGTTCTAATGCAACCCGTAAGCCAAGAATACATGCCTCGTACTCCGCCACATTATTGGTACACACAAAGGTTAACTTTTGAGCAAGTGGGATCATCTAGCCTTACGGGGTCTCTAGCACTACACTGATGCCCATGCCTCTCCTGTTAACTGCGCCATCAAAGTAAAGTTGCCACTGATCGTTATCTCGAGGGTCTACTGGCCCATCCTCTTCCATGGCAAACAATATATCCTCATCAGGGAATTGAGTCTGTAGGGGTTGATACTCTGGCAAGGGTAAATCTGCTAAGTGATCCGCGATGACTTGTCCCTTCATTGACTTCTGAGTGACAAAAGTGATATCAAACTGAGATAAGAGCACTTGCCACTTGACACATCTACCCACTAGTGCGGGCTTCTGAAATAGGTATTTCATGGGATCATGTCGGCATAGTAATAGAACTGGATATGCCATCATATAGTGCCTCAGGCGCTGTGTAGCCCAGACAAGGGACAAGTAAACTTTCTGGTTGCGATATACTTAACTTCCCAATAATTGAACTTTTTACTCAGATAATAAATGGCCCTCTCCTTGCAACCTGTTTCATCATGCTGACCCAAGACTGTGCCCATTGAATGTTGTGTTACTAACAAGTAGAGCAATAGAGGATGCCCTGGTGTCAGAGGAACTAAGACTAGTGGTCTTACCAAGAGCTTCTTGATTTTGTCAAATGCTTCCTAGCACTCTTCATTCCAGCGGATCTGCACAATCTTCCTTAAGAGCATGAAGATCGGCTCACAAATTGGTGTCTACTGGGCAATGAACTGGCTGATATACTGCAACCGCCCTAGCAACCCTTAGACTTCTTATTCTATTGTAGGAGGACCCATCGTGATGATGGCTTTAGCCGTGTTCGGATCTACCTCGATTCCCCTTTGGCTAATGATGTATCCCAGTAGCTTGCCTGATGACACACCAAATACACATTTGTTAGGGTTCAGCGGTAGCTTATATTTTCGCAAGTAGTTGAAGTGCTTCCTCAAACAAGCAATGTGTTCTTCAGGCTCCTTTGACTTAGCGATCATATCATCCACATAAACCTCGATGTCTTGGTGCATGAGATCGTGGAATAAGGTTGTCATCGTCCTCTGATATGTGGCGCTAACATTCTTAAGCCCAAATGGCATAACTCTGTAGAAAAACACTCCCCATGGGGTAACAAAGGACGTTTTCTTCATATCCTCTTCTGCCATTCAGATTTGATTGTAACCTGAGAATCCATCCATGAATGACAACATTTTGTGTCTTGCAGTATTGTCTACCAACACATCAATGTGTGGGAGTGGGAAATCATCCTTTATGCTTGCTTTGTTTAGGTCCCTATAATCAATACACATTCAGACTCGACCATCTTTCTTAGGTACTGGAACCACATTCGCTAACCATTCTGGGTAGAGGACAAGCTTCAGAAAATTAACTTTGTGCTGTTTCATTATCTCCTCTTCTTATTTCAACAGCCACTGTGGTCACCATCTACGCAATTTTTGTTTAACTGGCTTGATGTCAGGTTTAAGCGGTAATGTGTGCACCACTACCTCAACGTCTAGCCCAACAATGTCATTGTTACTCTAGCAAAGATATCTGCATATTCTCAGAGAAGCTCAACAAGTTTTGCTCGGGCCTATGCTGTGAGTTTGGCGCTTATTCGCACTTCCTTGACATCTTCATCAATGCCAATGTTTACTGACTCCGTTTCTTCCTCTACATGCAAGTTCGGGCCTTCTGGGTCATCGTCATAAGGCTGGAACTCTGGTGCATCATGACTTTCCTCTTCTATTTCTGCATTATCTCGTTCTCCACATGCAATAAGCTCGGGAAGGACTTCTTGTTGGAATGATGGATCTGTGTCCTCAAAGGTGCACATTTTCTTAGCATTTTGCCCTTGATATTGCTTTAGAATGGTTACTGTAACTTTGGTTTTCTTGTATGCACCCCTAGTGATCTTAGACTCTACTATTTCCGAACTTGTAGATGTATCTGGCTGTTCTACTTCTTTCACAGTCTTATTATGTAGACAAAAGTTTTTATTTTAATGATTTTCTTGTACAACATGTGTGACAGGTGGGTAGCTGTCTTATGATTGACTAATGTGAGTGCTGCTGCCCTCATTCTCTCCTTAGTTTAACTCAGGATCGTTTTCTTTGGACCCCACTACTCAAGTTAGGCCAAGACTGATAATACCACCTAGACCCGCCTCCTGGCTGATAGGAGATAAAGTCCTCTGGTCTAGCATTTAGTGATCTATTCTCGTCTAGGGTCATGATAGCAGACTGACCCTGTGTAATTGTCTGTTCTGCAGTGTATTCTGTCATTATTGCTTTCCCCTTTTTGCGCCTGAACTCACTTTACGCATCTTCTGCCAGTATCGCCAACTGCTCCTGAAACAGAACTTCCAAATCGCTGAGCATGCTGTTAACCAGTGCTACCACAACATCCCCGTCATCTTCATCAGAAGCAAAATCCACATAATAGGCACTGGTAGTTTCTAACACCTTAGGCGATAAATTTGGCTATCCTGACTGCAACCCCTTCAAAGCTGATTGATGCACTGATACTGCTACTATTGAGACTGCCCTTGCTAAATCCAAGACTACAGTTGGACCTGTAGAATGTCCTTCAGCTTACTCCGGAGGTGGCAATGCCAACATAGCTATCCTCGGTCGCATGGACGATGTCGTATCCACTCTGGAGTTAGTAATTTCTTCCTCAGAGTAATAATCTTCCACACATATCCATTCTTGCCCATTGACTGGTTTATCTTGCTCAGGCTCTGCAAGCACAAAACTCTGATTGGGATCCAGCAATCCTGCACTTACAAAGTTAGTTAAATATTGTGGAATAACGAGCTTTTGGAACTTACAACGCTTCAAGTATCTGTCTTGTGGTTTCCACTCGTATCCTAGTCCTTCAAACTCTCACCTTTTCTCCATGGCAATTGGTTCGACGATTCCTTGGCCATTTCGCCCGAGAGGTGCTCCTTTCTCGTACCCCCACCTCTAACACAGATTCTCAACCATCAAAAAAGGATTGTCAAAAGCGGCCAAATGGCTGGCATGCTCGAGAATCAGAATGAAATTGACCAGTTTGAAACGGTCGACACAATAGAGCACATTAGAAGGCTTAGGGTCAAAATGGACAATATGGAGTGACACTGAAGAGACTGCCTTTTCATGATTTCCGCCATCACAACGACAATGTCGTTGTTCCAAAGGAACATAATCATTTGATGTAGGGTTGAGGGAATAACCTGATGCTTGTGGAGCCAAGGGTGCCCAAGTAGAAGATTGAAAGACGGATGGAGGTCGACAACATAGAACTCGACCTCAAAACGAGCAGGACCAATGATTAAGGGAATGATCAAAATACCTAGAGCATCATGATGCATGTTATCGAAAGCCGTCATTCCATTCACGGTTGGAGTAATGTCTTCAGATTTAAAGCCGACCTGGCTTGCAGTTTGCAAGGGGCAGACATTTAAACCGGCGCCATTATCCACCAAAGTGAGAGGAATGCAGAAATTTTGGTATTGCACTGTGATGAACAGAGGTTGATTATGATTAGTCCCTACTGGGGGAAGCGTTGAGCTAGAAAATGAAATGACCTGTGGCGCAGCTATCATCCCTACCATGCTTTCCAAGGATGATAGTTGTATTGTCAGGGAAACATGAGCGGCCTGGAAAACACGAAGAAATGCCTCTCAGTGTTCAATCGAAGTATGGATTAGGTCCTAGATGGAGATGTCTACTTTGACTTTCTTTAACTGGGCCGTGATGTCAGCTACAGGTGGGTCAGTCTTGGCAGGGGTGGGGTTAGCTCTTGGGATTGACTCTTCAGGGATTTGATTGGGGATCTGGTTCTTTGGTTGAGAAGATGAAGTTGTGGGTTGGCTGGTTTTATTTGCCAGAACTGGGGCCTTGTATACCCGTCCTGACCGCGTTACCTCAGCACACATTTTTGTGGTATAGCTATAAGGCATGCTGTGAGTATCCTGTGCCATGTTGATAACCATAGGAGCACGAGCCCTCAATTCCACTGGGACTGAAACTGGCGGAATAGGTATTGGAGCTTGGTGGGTCAGGTCATGCCTTGGTTTGGCTAACAAATAGATTTTTGAAGGGGTGGATTGCATAGTAGGTTTTGCAGCTGTGCACCTCGATCTAGCAGTCAGTTGGATCATATTGATTGCTGAACTGGAAGCTTCAAAGAAAGATTGACTAAGCTGATAGGGGAACAGATCTGAGACATCATGGATGAGGAGGGAAGGATCAAAAGATGCAACCTCATCAAAAGAAAGGAAATAGACTCCAGAAGTTCTAGGTGCATGCTCAGGCAAGGGGCGGTTAACTATGTTGCTAGATGTGGATGTAGAGGAATGAGGTGTCTGTGCAGCAGGCGCAGACTCTGCCTCTTGTGTATTAATGGTGATGACCTTCTGGCCAATCAAGTCCTGAATTGCTTTTCGGAGTGTATAGCAGTTATCCATAGAGTGCCCTACGGTTCTATGGAAACAACAGAATAAATCCGCTTTAAACCACTACAGAAGTGGGTTTGGTAGTGGGCGAATTTCCAAAAGTTTCAAGAGCGACGCAACCTTAGGAAACACAACGCTTAGTGGCTCAACCAGAGGAGTGAAATTCCACCAAGGTCGTCTTGATCCTTTGTAGCGCCCTTGCTTTGCCGGTGCGGGCTGGTAGACTGGCTCAGTAATGGTGGTGATTCGTGATGTGCGTGGTGCCCTAGGTGCAGGAGAATAGACCACCTGATTCTGAGCTTGCGAGCACACCACACTGCCCGACAAAACGGGAGCCCCAACATACGCCACAGCATTCTTGGCAGTGTGCTTCTTCCCTGCATACCCAGTGTTGGATCCATTGTTGCCACCATTGTTGTTGTTATTTCTGCCTGAAGCCATGGTCTGCTTTGTGAATGCTGCTAATGCAGGAAAGCTTCCGCTATTCAGTGAGCTCTTGACATGGGTGCCAGCTTTGATCAGGGATGCAAAGGTGGAAATAGGTTGGATGCTTAGTAGAGCCCTAGTGGCTGGTTGCGCTCCTTGAATTATTATTTCGATAAAGTCTTCGTCAGAAGGTTTATCGCGAACTTGTGAAGCAAGGGCTCGCCAACGCCCGACGTACTCCCCGAACGGCTCATTGGGCTTTTGCCTTGTGGCGACTAGGTCCTTGCGCTTTGGGACCATGTCGAGGTTGAAGGAATGTTGTTCCAAAAATGCCTGGTTGAGATCATTCTAGGTCATTATAGTGGCCATATCCAGGGATGTGAACCATTTTAAAGCTGGACTTGTGAGGCTTTTCTAAAAGAGGAGAATGAGAAGTCTCTCGTCAGCATGTAACTAAGCGAGATCACCATAGTGTGCCCTAAGGTGTGAAATTGGGTAGCCTTTCCCATTGTACTTTTCGAATTTCAGGATATGAAAGTTCAGAGGGAGTGTAGCCATTGGGAAATAGCAAAGGTCTTGGAAGATATAAGGCTAGCGGTCCCCACCTTGCACTTGTCGTAGTGCTTTCTCTAGGTCATTCATCCTGGTGAAAAGTGCATTTGGGGTTGCTGCTGACATTGATTGTGCAGCTGGGGTGGGTCTTGCGTACACTATATCCATAGCACTCGTGTGCTCCTCCGGATCTATCACCTCGCCACCTGGTGCCACGGCGTGATGACCAGTGTACCCGTGTATGTGTGTTGTCTGTGGTGGTGTGTATGCTGAAGCTTGTATCTGATGCAAGGGTAAAGGAATGTTATGCTGTGCTGGGTGTGGTGTTGTGTGTGGGAGTAACAACTGTTGGATCGGTATGACTGGGTTCATAGGCTGTTGTACCCCTGTCATCCTAAAAGGCAGACGACCAGCAGATGGAGGAATATGTTGTGCATGCTGTGGTAGTGATACTATCGGCAGAGTAGCAGCGCCTGTCACTGAGACAGCAAGAACCTGTGGTGACGGCTGCAGTGGTGGTGTAATTGGTGCAACATGAAGTGCCTGAGCAGGCGGAGCAGGGTCCTCAGGAATAGGACAAATAGGCATAGTCAAAGTAGGATCCAAAGAGAAGGCCATGCTTTGCAACTTCTGTGCAAGGGCAGAAGTTGCTGAGATTGCACAGTTATGGAACAGTCGGTAGTAGTACTGAGGGCCGGAAGAGCAAGTGGAAGAGATGTCACAGGGGGCTGCAAGTTCAAGGATGTTGCAGGTTGAAGTTTTACTGAAGAAGCAATCACAACTAGCTATGTGCCAAGTGGAGTGGAGTCAATTGAGGGACAGGACATCATTAGATCAGATGCTCTAGTGGTAGTCATGGTAACTACCTCGGTCACGGGCGCCAGACCGAGAAGGGTCTGCCAGTGTCCCAAAATCGGAGGGCAGGGAACTCTAGGAGCCTGAAAGTGGCTGTCATGGAGTGTAGGTGGAGTGACTGATGTCAAAGCAAAAGAAGAAGGAGGGGCGGATGTAGGAATCCCCTTCGGAGCAACCGGTAAGAAGGTCTCAAAAGCTTGCTAGGCCATAACAGACCACGAACGGGTGGTGCGTTGGTGGCCTCGTCTCCTGCAGTAGCATGGAGCTGTACCTTCTACTAGCACCGACACGACCCCGAACAAGAGGGGACAAACTAGCAACACATCCTATGCCAAAGCTATAGAACGGGCTACTAGAATTGTCCTTCGCATACTGTGAGTGGACTCAGAAGAGAAGATGCATGTCCTATATGATCAATCATGTGATATGCTTTTGTGTCTTTTACTTGCATTTTATTAAACTAAGGGGGATTGTGAACATTTGTCTCTAGTTATGCCTTATTAGTTGTTTGTCTGAGTTTGTGTGTTTTATTTTAAGCAGGTAAGGAGGAAAACATGTCTCCTTACCATGGCAAATACAAGAAAAATGGGAAAGAAAACACACAATCATGGCATCAAAAAATTCAATCAAGCAAAAGGCATGAACATGGCATGTGCTAGTGTAGTGCTCACAAGTAGGTGAATAAAAGCAAGTATCGACAAAAAAAAGCATGAATTAGATCATGTGCATGTGTGGTGGCATAGCAATAGTGTAAAAAGGTACAAAAAGTCATGTTCAGTCAAATATGTACAAGCAAACAGAACAGGCTAACAAGCACAAAGTATATAGACCAAAGACAAGTAAGAAAACCAAAACGAAAGCTAAAATCTGGTTATCCCCAGTGGAGTCGCTAGTTCCTGTGACCATGCCAATGGAACCCTGGATGGCTCTCCTACGATGTGTGGAAGCACACGAGGAGCCCCGATACGGTCACGGCAAAGATGGTGAATCCGGAGAAGAAGACTAGAATCGGAAACACCAAAGAAAGATAAGAAAGAACAAGGAAAGGAGTCACCACCTAGTCTTTTAATGGAAAGACAAGGAAAACCAAACACAAAGGGAAAAAATCCAAAAGAAACCAAGGCAAAGCAAACATATGCATGCTCCATGCCTAATGGATGGAGTGCACAAATCAATGCGAGCTAGAGAAAGGGTAAGGATTCTTGTTATGCATAAGGAAGGGGTTAGGCACCCCCTGTGCCCGAGGAACTTGGTCTTTCTAGGTTTTCTTGCATACTAATGGTCTTTGTGTGTATGCTTGCCTATTCTAAGTGCACATGCTAAAGATGATTGGAAAACATGTCAAATCATTGAAATAAAGAAGAAAAAAGAAAAAAAATGATAATCCGAGGGACAATCTAGGCATTGATAATGCCGCTTTAATGTATGCCCTTGGGTGATGAGAAAAATCATGAAAATCGAGAATACTCAGAAAGCATCACGCAAAACAGTAGAAACTTAAGAAATCCGAGAAATTCAAAAGAGAGAAAATAATCCTCTTTCAGGTCAATGTCGGCATTGTCAAGCCTGTTAATATACGCCCTCGAGCGATGGAAAGCCAAATCAAATCAAAATTGTAAAAGTTGGAAGAAATCTGAGAAATGATGTGAAAATTGAGTTTGAAACAAGTCACAAGTGTGTGCATAATGCAAGAAAGAAGACATGAGAAAATATGCATGAAAAATAGCAACAAAATGTACAAAATGCATGTGTGAGTGAAAAGTGTAAATTCCAAGGGCTTTTGTGCAAAATTCACAAATTCTAAGTGAAAACTGGAATTCTGAAGCTAAATCAGCAAAAATACATAGGAAAACACATTTTAGGTAAATTCCAAGGGCATTTGGAAAACACATTTTACACATTTTAAGTTGTACTTCATAGGAGGTTAAGTTCCCTATTAGGTCTTCTAAAGAATAAGTTGACAAATCTTTGGCCTCCTCTGTGGCGATTTTCATTTTCTCCCAATCTAGAGTAAGTTATCGAAGTATCTTCCTCACAAGATCACTTTGAGAAAAATGTTTGCCTAGAGGCTGAAGTATATTGGTGATTTCATTAACCCTAGTGAACATGTCTCCTATGGATTCATTTGGTTTCATTTTAAACAATT
The DNA here is from genome assembly GCA_024699735.1 of Posidonia australis. Taxonomy (NCBI): domain Eukaryota; kingdom Viridiplantae; phylum Streptophyta; class Magnoliopsida; order Alismatales; family Posidoniaceae; genus Posidonia; species Posidonia australis. The sequence continues at coordinate 11,111 of JAMKQA010062903.1, forward strand.
CATATTCATGAACTAACATATTAATTTTTGTTTCCTTAACTTGATTGGTTCCTTCATGTGTTACTTCTAGAGTGTGCCATGCATCATGTGATGTAATGCAATTAGAGATCCTATTGAATTGTTCTTGATTCACAACACAAAATAAAATGTTTAGTCCTTTAGCATCAAATTGTGCAATTTTATTTTCATCCTCAGTCCATTCTTTGTAGATTTTATTGTTTTGTGGAAATCCATTTACAACAATATCCCAAAGTTCATAGTTTATGGATTTTAAGTAGATTATCATCCTACACTTCAAGTAGTTGTAATTCAATCCATCAATAAATGGGAGTCTATTAATGGTTTGTCCCTCAGTTAAGTTGTAAGAAGCCACATATTCCTAGAGAATGTGTTAAATCCTATAATCTAGGAAACCATGTTCTGATACCAATTGTTGGATTGAGAGGCTTCTTTAGAGGGGGTGAATAGAGAAACTTGGTATTTTAAAATTCTACTCTAGGTTTCTAATAACAAACACAATTAAATACAGAATTTGAGCTAACTAATTAAAGAAGCACAAAAGGGGAAAAGAGACAATGAAGTACACAATGATTTTATAGTGGTTCGGCCAAATCTCGGCCTAGTCCACTCCTTGAGATATCCTCAAGAGTTCCCTTTGACTATTTAAAATAAATACTTACTTTTTGAGAAAAACCCTTGCTAACTCCCATGAACTACGAAACCTTCTCCCAACTGGAGAAATATGCAAATTACTTGATTACGAAGTATCGAACCTTTCCCACAAGTGCCAATCTCTTTGACGAGGCTTTTGAGTAAATGGACTTGGGAAAAAATGAGCTAGGAATGTGAGTGAAGCTTGAACAAAGGTAGTAATTAGAGAGAAAGATCTTAGTAGTGCTTGATGATCCTTAAGCGTTGATTAGGAACCCTATTTATAGGTTTAGAGAGGGTAAACCTTGTGTCTACCTGCTAGTATAACGGCTAGTAACGACAAGTTTCATCGGAAGCCCGGTAACAATTCAGTGTGCCATTTTTGCTTGCTATTTTGCTTTTCACAAATGATTCGGTATGCCAAAACAACTTTGATATGTACAAATCTTCTAGTTCAGAATATCGAAAATCTTCGGAGTGTCGTTTTGATCTCTACTTCCATCCTCTGTTTTTTGAAATTCGGTGTGCCGCGTGATGTGCTGAATTCTTGTGATTCGGTATGTCGAAATTCTTCGGAGTATTGATTTTTCCTATACTTGATTATTACAAATTTCAGTACCTTTTCTCAATTGGTATACCGTTAATAGTTCCGTATGCCGAATTTACATCCACTTTGAAATAATTATAAGTACAATAAAATTTTATGATTGATACAGGCATTTACATTGATACCCTTTTTGCATTCTTCATTCTCGCATTTGTGATGATTCTCCTGTTCTTCTAATACATCAGTAATTCTCAAATCATTTTGTTAGAGCATAATAGATTCCTTTTTGTTATCATCAAAATCAATACAAAATACACATTTATTCCAACACTTTCCACTTGCTGATTGTTGGTTGATTAGCTTGTTTGGCTTCCTATTTCTCCATTGTTTTTGCTCCTATACTTAGTTGTGTTTTTCGGATTTTGTAACTCATTCTGGGACAATGAAAAGTCTGATGTTGGAGCTTGTCCCTAGACCACGACATGCTTGCGTGGCATGGTCACGCAGAGTTTCAAAGACCGTTGCTCATCCATACTGAGTCTGTTCTTTCTTGTTTTCAAAACGTTTGGAAATTTATTCCAAATCACATTCTTTTTCAGAAACTCATAATTTTCATTTTCTTTAAAAATAACTGGAAATCATTTTCCAAAACATGCCCTTTTTCAATACTTGGGATTTCTTCCCAAAATCAAAATCACTTTCAAAACTCATATTTCTGACCAGATCCAGCCTAAAACACAATGCCTCGTAGGGCTCAAACCAAAACCTCAAACATTGGCTGGTAACTGGTTATAACCATAATCCTTATTCATTTCTAGGATTCTAGGACCATTCATAAGTCCAATCCTAGCCAAACCACATTTCATTTCATTTCTCAAATCACATTCTTTTTCGTATACATTTCCACTTTTCTTATAGCTTGTCCCTAGACCACGACATGCTTGCGTGGCATGGTCACGCAGAGTTTCCAAGACCGTTGCTCATCCATACTGAGTCTGTTCTTTCTTGTTTTCAAAACGTTTGGAAATTTATTCCAAATCACATTCTTTTTCAGAAACTCACAATTTTCATTTTCTTTAAAAATAACTGGAAATCATTTTCCAAAACATGCCCTTTTTCAATACTTGGGATTTCTTCCCAAAATCAAAATCACTTTCAAAACTCATATTTCTGACCAGATCCAGCCTAAAACACAATGCCTCGTAGGGCTCAAACCAAAACCTCAAACATTGGCTGGTAACTGGTTATAACCATAATCCTTATTCATTTCTAGGATTCTAGGACCATTCATAAGTCCAATCCTAGCCAAACCACATTTCATTTCATTTCTCAAATCACATTCTTTTTCGTATACATTTCCACTTTTCTTATAGCTTGTCCCTAGACCACGACATGCTTGCGTGGCATGGTCACGCAGAGTTTCCAAGACCGTTGCTCATCCATACTGAGTCTGTTCTTTCTTGTTTTCAAAACGTTTGGAAATTTATTCCAAATCACATTCTTTTTCAGAAACTCACAATTTTCATTTTCTTTAAAAATAACTGGAAATCATTTTCCAAAACATGCCCTTTTTCAATACTTGGGATTTCTTCCCAAAATCAAAATCACTTTCAAA
>JAMKQA010062904.1:0-11189 GCA_024699735.1 Posidonia australis
GATTATTGGGATCTTCAATTCCAACCCCAACGGTTTAATTCAGGAACAAGCCACTTCTTCAGGCTCCCTCCCATTGCAGCAGCAAATAGATCTGCTAGCTACTATCATCCCCACTACTGACTTAAACTCTGAGGAGGATTCAATTCTCTGAAATCCTACAAGTGGCAATTTCACTGTAAAATCATGCTACACTACTTTAAACGATGGTGGTCTAAGATTCAAATACTTTGGGGCAATCTGGAAATGTTGGGTCCCTCTCAAAGTAAAACTATTTTCTTGATTGGTGCTTCATAATAAAACTTTGACTAAAGAAAACTTGGTTAAAAGAGGTTGGATTGGTTCCATTTTCTGTGTTTTCTGTAAAACCAATGTTGAATCTACAGCACACCTTTTTATTTCTTGTCCTTTCACATATTCATTATGGCAAGTTTTTATAACTAAACCTTTATACCCTGCTATCCTCTCCATTGCAGACCTGTTTAGTTATCCTCCCAACTTAAAATTTAAACTGCCTGATGTTGCTAGCCACTCCTTTGTGCAATTATTTCTTTAGATTATTTGGTGTGAAAGGAATAACAGACTTTTCAGAAACACTTCCAGGAATTTATGTGCATTAATAAATGAAATTTTATGTTTGTCTCATTGCTGGTTTGAAAGTATGGGTGCAGGATTTGAGAAAAATGAGAGCCTACAATCCCTTGTTTCTTTTCAACAAAATCGTACTATAGATATTGACTCCTTGGGAGCGACTATTGGTCACTTTGGTGGAGATAAGCATGCCTCCACTCCTACTTTTGATGAGGGTAACCCTCTGTGATGGCTAAAAGCTTCTTAGTCGTATTCTGGAAGGTTTTTGTTGTCCTCCTTGTTCCATTTTTTAGGCCTGTAACTAAACCTATGTTTTGACACCATTTGACACTGCTTCTCAGTTGCTAAATTTTGTATATTTTCAGACAATGGATTATCTTTAGTTTAAGGATTGGAATATATAAAAAATACAGGTTACCAGTTTCAAAAAAACAAAACCCGTTTGGCTGGAATAATGTACATAATCAGTCACTATCAAACCCGTTTGGTTGGTATAATAGTCACTATCAAAATTATAAGATAATCCAGAGACCCATAATGGCAACCAATCGAAACCTTAGAACAACAAAGCATAACCAAGAATACCAAATCATCAGTATGAACGAATATCTATACCTCGAACTAAAAAATATATATTTCATCAACAAAAAATGCTTATTGGAAAGGAGAAAAAGTCCATTCATTAGAATAATGGAATGCAAACTGAAACTGCAGCATAAAATATATTCACAAGCATTTTTTGTATAAGAAAAATGACCTATATCTAGTGAATTCACAACATAATAAGGAATGAGTAGCAATTCTTTATGAAGGCACACTTGATGCAGGGAAAAAACACAATGGATTCGTAAATAAGCTTGTACAAGCAGATGCAAACCCTACCCTAAACCAAAAAGAAATATTGCACATCTACAAGCCTTTCTTCCAGTTAAGCACAAGCAAATAAATCGTCACACTACCGACCTTCGGCTTTGACCAGCTGCGAGAAAACTTTGCTCATGGTCACACCTGAAAGGTCATGATTTTGGTCTTGGACAACGCCTGCCATCCCCACTCCTTCAGCAGATTCTAGCTCCATACTCCTGAAATTTTGAATCTGAGAAGATAATTCTGGAATCTGAGTAGTACTATTACCCTCTAGACTAGAAGAATTGAGTGCTTCTTGAAGCTGCAGTGCATACTCTAGATTCCAGAGTACATCTCCCATTGAAGGCCGGTCCACACCATAATCTACCAAACATTTCTCTGCAGTCTCTCCATATTTCCTCAAAGATTCAGGCCTTATTGTTCCCACAAGACGGGGATCCATTATCTGATCCAATTGCCCTTTCTTCTGCCACTTCATTGCCCATTCAGCAAGATTGACCTTCTCTCTCGGGAGAGTAGGATCAATAACAGGTCTAGCACAGAGTACCTCAAGCAAGACTACTCCAAACGAATACACGTCGGATTTCTCTGTGAGCTGTTGCCTTCTGAAATACTCAGGATCCAGATATCCAAAACTGCCTTTTACTGCAGTACTTACGTGAGTCTGATCCAATTCAGGGCCAGTCTTTGAAAGCCCAAAATCCGCAACCTTTGCCATGAGGTTCTCATCGAGTAAAATGTTGGCTGATTTCACATCACGGTGGATAATGGCCTTCACCTGCCCTGTGTGGAGATAGTGAAGTCCTCTAGCAGCTCCAATGCATACCTCAAGCCTCTGTTTCCAGCTTAAATTTGGATTATCCGTACCACAGAGATGACTCTTGAGAGTTCCCTTCTCCATGTATTCATAAACAAGGATCATCTCAGTCCCTTCATCGCAGTAGCCGATAAGAGAAACAAGATGTCTGTGTCGCAGTCGTGACAGGAGCTCAATTTCTGTGCGGAACTCATTGAGACCCTGCTGGGATTTTGGATTTCCCCGCTTGACTGCCACCTTAGTATCATCTCTTAGTATTCCATTGTAGACCTTCCCAAAACCCCCAATTCCGATGACCCGACTCTCATCAAAGTTGTTGGTTGCCTCTTGTAGAACTGAGAAAGAGAAACAGAAGCCAAGGTTTGTGTTTTGTCCAGATGTAGAAGCAAAAGTCCCATTGGAATATCTGCTTCCAAAGGTCTGAGAAGTCCCTCCAGTCACAGAGACAGGTATCCAACTTCTAGATTGTTGTTTTTTCAATGGTCTCTTCTTCCTAAGCACAAAGAAAAGAATAACAACTAATAGAACTAAACCAATAGCACCAAACACTGATCCCATTATAACACTCATACTGGCTGACGAACCCTTGTGAGAGAGTCGTACTAAAACACTTTGACCATCCAGGCTCCCTACAGAATTGTTCAACTTCATAACCTCTAGTCCATTTAGAATTGCATTTGGATCGACAGGGCCTACAGTGGATGAGCTTGTAGGTCCAATACTAACATGCAGCTTCCCAGACCCATCACTAATCTCCACAACGAAATCCAGGAAACATGCAGCTGCCAACGTGTTGTGGTTTATACTTCCAAGATCAAGATCACGAGCAGCATAGGAGTTCCCAATATAAGTGTTGAATAAGAGCTGATTTAATGCTGCACTGACTATATCACAGAAATGAAATCGAACCAAGTACATATAATTTGTATCCAAGGAAAATTCCCAAGACACGTTGAAAAGCCCACCAGAAACATTAGATTGGGCCATCCGCTCACAAGTCCTATAAACAGCATCAGGTGCAATCTCTCGGGTGGCTCCTCCTTCCAGATAGTTAATTGTTCCAGAATGACTTACAGACTGGGCAAGGTTCTCACTGACTAAGTACTTCTCGTCAGGTACCCAGGTTCTCCCCAAAGTATCATTGGAAGGACTAACCTTTGGGCCACCCATGTTGATCCTGTAAACACTCTCCAATGCCATTCCTGTCAGTCCCTGATATTGACCAATAGGATTGATAGTTTGTGCACCATCAACTATTAGATCATCAGGGACAGAAACAACCTCTATTGCATTGATGAAAGCGAAGGAATTTGCTGATGGTGAGAAAGAAAGGATAAGTTGGTCTGCAGTCACATTCACCAAATACTCTCTGACCACATTGGAGCCCTTCTTTGCCTGGAAATTGCTGAGGAGAGTGAATTCTTGGGTCGAAACAGAGAACTCAGCTTTAACGAGATCGAAGCTCTGATACACAAATGGGAAGAAGTATAGACGGATGAAATGTCTACCCTGCACCTTGATCGGAAAAGTGTAGGACGAGATATTGGGCAAAATCCTTGCAGTCTGGTAGAGTGTAGAGCCATGAAAAGATGATACAGTGGCAGATGTGGTGTTGGCGGAAACAGACTGTGGGGCTGCTAGGGACCAAGAACTGGGGGTGTCAGGCTCAAAGGTTCTCCGGCTGATGGTGGTATTTGTTGATGATCCACAGTTTATCAGATAGTTGTCTGGGGGAGTATATGCAGCAAAACCGATGCATACTAAAGAAATTATCACTGAGACCAGGAGTTGGAACCCTAGTCCTCCTCTCATACTCATCTTGTAGTAAACCAGCATAAAACAAACAAGATGGAATTCCTGAAACAATCTAGAAAAAAGCAATGCAATGCAAAAAAGAAAACATAAGAAGAAGAACAAACAAAGAATAGCTTTAAGCAACAGATCCCCAAACAGTCATGCTCATAAGAGACATCAGATCTATGCAGACAACTAAACCCAATTCAAACATAGGAGGATTAAACGTAACAAGATAATCCAAAAGTAAGACAGGAAGAATCCTTGAATCGCATTCAACACAACATGAAAATCAAAACAGCTCAACCATAAGGCACCCAAACAGATCTTAGAAGAACCCATCAAGAGGAGAACAGGAATACAAAGAGGAAATGGGGAAAAGATGGTACCTTTTGAAACTTCTCTACTTCAGAGAAATGGAGGAGGACCCAAGTCAAAACTTCTGCTTTGTAAGAAAATCTGCAGCTAAAGGAGGCACCTTTAAGAACGGTTTCGGTCTAGAACCAGGAGACAGAAGGGTATATCACCCAGATCTCCAACATTTTTCTTCTCCAAATACGTCCTCTGTTTATCTCTCACTCAAAGAGTGATGACTATATTATGAGAAAGCGATCTAGTGCAAAGGTTCAGAGGAAATGAGATATCAAACCCCCCCATCACTGCTAAACCCACCGAACGCCACAGCTCTGCGCTGTTATTTTCGCAGGCACTAATGGTTTACAGGATTACAGACAAGAGATAAACCACACGTAAAGATGGTTAATATTTGTCCAAGGATAAAATGCACATGAAAATATGGATAACATAAGATTTTTTCTTATTGAAATGGGAAATAGTATAATACAAAATATTGATTCAGTCAAATATAATTATACCATTTCCAAAATGTTGACCTCACTATATTCTATTTTTTTCTTGGTAGAGAGATTGTTATTACCATCATCAAGTCCTAACACATGCCAATATCCCACACTTCTAGAGGCCAATGGACCATACATGACGACAAGGTCTTTCCGGTAAACACCTATTAGGGCAATTTCGTGTATACTTATTTCTACTCAATGGTCAATTTGAGCACAACAAGATGCGATGCCATGTGGACTGGGACCTTCAATGGATTTAAATATCATTCCTTAATTATCATGTCACTGGATTCCTAGCTTTTCCAATTTCCTTCCTCACTCTACTTCTCACATTTTTCTTAAAAATGTTGTAGGAAATCACTTTCTAGAGAAAATTGATTATGACTTTTAGAATAGAGTAGAGGTAATTAAGAAGGCAACTTACTATCACAGGTTTAAAAAAAAACAAAAAACCTAAGCATTAAATATTTATGCTAAAAAGAAGACTTGATAACTGACTGTAAGTTTCTAAAAGTAGTTATAAGATCTAACATGAACTTCCATAGTTCAGTTTGTAAGTGTATCTAATAACACCTTTAAATTCTATTAATTGTCTGCCCAATAAGAATTTCTTTTCCTAGAGGATTTTCAACAATAAACCAGTCGGTTGATTGATGGTGATGCATACCTTGAGCCATTTTCTTGAAGGATTTAGAGAAGTGGTAAACTGGTATTTTTCCTAATTAGCCCAGGTTTATTGAGGGTTGCAATGGGTTGAGCTGTCTAGATCTCACTCTCCATCACCATTAACAAATTATAAAGTTAGAATGCCGTCATTGCAACACCATCTGTTTAAATTCAGGTGAGTGGTTTGTTTCTTTTGAACAACTCTGATCCATAAATCAGGCAGATACCATTTTGATTTGGCTACATCTTATAAACGTCCACAATCCATGTGGGTCATCTGTGATATGTGACTTTCGTTAAGAAATATATAATTCAGAAAGGACCTCTTCATCTCACCTAAAATCAACGTAGCAAACGTTCATATGAGGATATTTAATCGCTTATATGCAAGAAAAATTTATCTATAAGGTTTTGCATGCATGATTAGTAGCTATAACTCTTCTGAGTTAATTTTCCTTTTTTCTGTGTATTTATTTTTGAAAAACAGTTAAACAGGCTCGTCACGAAATTATATAGGTTGTAAATAAATTTACATCCGCCACATAAGAACTCGCCAATATGAGAGCACAAATTACACGTTTCTAGACTAGCAAACAAAATAAATTTGAGGAAACATGCTAATTGACGCGAGTTGCATAATTCACAAAATGTGCACTAGATTTATTGGAATCGCATGATCATTTCGTACATATTACATTATATAGTATAGTAGTAATACATAAAGGGGTGGGGTTTTTTTTTTCCCCTGAGAGTAACAGGAGCAACCTGCCCTGGCAGGGCCAGGCAACAATAGCTGGCAAAGTCCTTTAGTATTTTTCCTTCGATGTCCTGTCCATTACAGTACTAGGCCCTTCTTCAGATATCAAAGACCCAAACTAATTTAAAAAAGAGTTTACACCTTTTCCCAACCCAAGTCATTTCTCACCACAAGTCCACAACCTTCCCAAACCCATACGCAAAAAACAGCTTATATTTATTGCATGAGTAGACTAAACTATAATTAAGTCATGGCCATGGACCACTTCAACTTTTGGCCCGAGCTAAAAAACGAACGGCCGAAACAAATCGATGGTAAACAAAAAAGAAAGAAAGAAAGAGAATACGTGAGAAGAAGAAGGCGAAGACGAATGGCGAGAGACGTGCCGACAACACCTGAACGCCACGAATGGTGGAGGAAATGGATGGTTCTCTTTTTACTTCTTTTTTTTATAAGCAAATCCTTCTGACACGTGTTGATTTTATTACTTGCCTTTTTAGAGTAATTTTTATATAAACTCTTTTTTTTTATTTTCAATTTATTGCAAATCAAATCCTTTCTTTTTAAAAAATAAAAAATAAACATCCTTGTACTTGAAGATTACAGTCGATCTAACAATGTCCAAAGGCGAACTGTAATTCAATCTGGTGGCAGAAGGAGACTAAACTATGGGTCAGTTTGTTTCCAATTAGATTATTAGGTAGTTGGTACATAAACAGCAGTAGTATCAATAATACGATGACAATTGACTACAAACATTGTTTAAAAAAATTAATATAATATAATCCAATAATCGACTTACTGTCATAAAAAAAACATTTTTAAACTAAAGCCGAACCAAAGACGCATAAAATAAAATTTAAAACGAAACCCAGATCAAGTCAAACCTGAACCGGAGTATTGCTGCCATATCCGCAGCAAACAAATAATACCAAATCGGAGGCAAATATTAGAAACATGCACAAACAAATTACAATCGATAGGGATGCATGAATTAAATTGAAATACAGGTTTCACGCGAGCATGTGAGTATGTGAGCTACGAGATTGGGAATATCAAACTCGATTAATCAATTTCTCTCCGGCCCACCCCCCATGTTCCTGTTTTAGCTGTGAGCTGGTTGTTATTTGCCATAGTGGCTCGCAGGTGTTCGTCTTTTGTTTCTTTTGCTTCTTTTGCTGGAATGTTCATGAGATGGTGGAACTTCGGGAAGTGTGGTTGGACAGCAGCTAGCAGGATATATAGTTGATAAACTTATCATCGCCTACGCGGTCGTATAATAAACTATTCATGGTATTTAATGTACCCATGGGTAAAGTCTTCGGGCGCTTGAATCCAGTTGGTTTTACAAGAATTGCTTGCGATTGATGCCAAGGACGAGAGAAGCACATGCACGCATGTGGTCTTAAAATGATCGAACTCTTGCCCTGTCTATGTCCTTGATGTTTTTTTGTTGTAGACGTTAATCTATTAATAAAATTGGTAAACAATCACAATCAGTACTATAGAATTGTTCGTTATCAATTACATACCAATTGGAACTAAATATTTTAAGTTCCAAAAAGAAGATAATCGACATCAGGCCAAATCAAAGTATTCCAAAAAAAATAAAACCAAAATAGTATAATTTGATCAACAAAAAGTTAATCAAGAGATGAAGTATTATCCTCAGCATTCCTGGTAGATTGGTAGGAATCCTGAGCACTGATGTTTTGTGAAGCATGAGTTGTGTGCTCCATAGCCCTTTCATTATCCATGGTTGCAATGACATGGAGGGCCTCTTCTTGTTCAAAACTTATACCCAAGTTGTAAATCCAGGAATGACAGACAAAGGAAATTTCGTTAATAACAATATGAGGAGAATTGCATGATCTCCTAAATATTCTATTATTTCGCTCCTTCCATATATACCACAAAATAATCTAAATTAAGGTGTGACTGCCTTTAAGAGGAAAGTCAGATAACTAGGTGGGAATGAATTCAAATAAATCAAGGATATAATATATAAAAGGATATAGTGGTCTCTTCATAAAAGCATACTAAATAGACGTAGCAAAGGGACAAGAAATAAAAAGATGATTAGTGGTTTCCTCAAAACCTCTGCAAAAGATATATATTTCTGAATCAATCCAACCCCTCTTACAAAGGTTGGCTTTAGTTAAAATCTTATTGAATAAAACCAACCAGGAAAATAATTTAACCTTTAAGGGGACCCAACTGAGCCAAATTTCTTTATGAAATTTAAATCTAATTCCACCATCATTTATAACATGATATCCTGATTTGACAGTATAGTAATTGTTAGAGGGGGTCCATTCCAAAGTGTCTTCCTCAGGAGAAAGCATTATGGTTCTAATAATATCTGTAAGTATGTCCGCTTGGGATTGAATATTAACTAAATTATCATATGAAAATGGCTCAATAAATAGTTTATTAAAATCAGCTTTATAAATTACAACTGTTTTTGCTATTGAAGCCTTTTTAAATTTAGCAAACTTAAAAAGATCTGACAGGTAATGTTTTAGTTTTTCCCCACACCCCCATTTATTTTTCCAGAAAATAATATTGTTCCCATTTTTGACTTGGAATGTGGTAAAGCTATTTAGAAAATTGAAACAGTTCTTCATTTCTTACCAGAGTGGAGATGATCTCCCTGTTGAGGAATTTTGAAGTGTCCCAGGCCATGATCTAGAAAAATACCTAGCCTTTATAATCTCTTTCCACTTTAAGGAGTGTGAGTTAGAAAGTAGCTGCCATAGCAACTTTGTTTTTAGGGCTAAATTGAAGCTTCTAATGTTTATAATTCCCCATCCATCATGACCTTTGGATCTGCAAAGCATTTTCTACTTAGCCAGATGTAGTGTGGACGAAGAAGAAAAACAGGATTTCCATAGGAATTTGCTCCTTAGTAAGTCAATTACTTTTTCCACCTTAGATGGTAGGTGTAGGACAGAAAGGTAGTAAGTAGGTATAGCTGAGAGGACTGAATTTACCAAAGTAAGTCTACCCTCAAGAAATAATTGCTTGGCTTTCCAAAGAGAGTTTTTTTGAGATTTTTTCGATCACTGGGGACCAATCTGAGCTATTTGCCTTCTTATAATGTAATAGTAGACGTAAATATCTGATAGGAAGGGAGGAGGTGGAACAGCCAAGAATCTGAGAGAATCTGATGGTAGATTCGTCACCAACTCCTACTCCAGTGAGAGATGATTTTTGAAAATTTATCTTTAATCTAGAATAGGATTGGAAACAACACAGAATCCTCTTGATGTTAATAATATTTTCTTCAGAAGTTGCTAAAAATAAAATCGTGTCATCAGCATATTGTATATTAAAGATGTGTGGTCCACCATTAGGCAACTGGATGCCCGAAATCAAGTTGTTGTTCACAACAATGGATAACATCCTATTTAGGATGTTAGTAACAACAATAAATAGAAGGGGGGATAATGGATCACCTTGTCTTAAACCATTAGAGTCTTTAAAAAATCCTTTGGGAGAGTCATTTAACAAATTAGAAAATCTGATTTGAGAAATACACATCCTAATCCAGTTTGTCCATTTGGGACCACAGCCTAATCCTGATAGGGAATCAAGTAAAAATTCCCAATTAACATTATCAAATGCTTTCTCAAAGTCCAGTTTTAGCACATACCCTGTGATACCCCCCACTTACATAAAGTTTAGTGTTTCTTGAGCCATCAAGAAACAGTCTCCTATATATCTTCCAGGAATAAAAGCGCATTGGGAGTTATCAATGACTTTATCAATGACAGGGGATAGACGAGAAGCCAGAGTCTTTGTTATGATTTTATATAGACTATTAACAAGGCTGATAGGCCTAAAGTCTCTAATACATTGTGCTCCCTCCAATTTAGGGATAAAGGAGATAAAGGTTTGATTGATGGGTGCTAGAAACTCAATATCTGATGAAGTATGTAAACTATCGAATATTTCAAGAATATCTAATTTTAGAAAATTCCAGAAATGATGGAAAAAACACAAGGAGAATTCATCAGGACTAGGGGCCTTATCTCCGGATAGTAATTTAACATTTTTGTAAATTTCATCTAAAGAAAAGTTTACTTCCAAGTTCACTAGATTCTAAATTTTTGTAGGAATTAAGCTGTCCCGATTCAGAGTTGGAGTATATCCTTTTGGTTTATTGAAAAGTTTGTTAAAGTATTTCTCTATTTCTTTGGATATAACCATGGGAGAATAGGAAATGTTGTCCCTAATCTTCAGGGAATGAATGGCATTCATTCTCCTCCTACACTTAACCATATTGTAAAAGAAGGAGGTGTTTAAATTCCCTTCTTTAAGCCAAAGGATTCTGGATTTTTACTTCCAATAAACTTTTTGTTCTTTAAGCAAAGTGTAGTATTCATTCAAAAGATCCCTCTTAAAAATCAAAAGGTTATCTTGAATCTGTTGAGATTCTGCTAGGGCATCAATGGAAGCAATTTGAGATTCAATATATAATAATCTGTTATTTCGAGCCTCCTAACAGGTCTAATCCAACCTCTAATCTCCTTCTTTAATAGTTTCAGTCTAAATGCAAATTTTACAACATGGGTGTTGGAAAGACAGATGGTGTGGGATCTTTGCCAGTAATTCTCTATGAATGGTGCAAATCCCTCAATAAGCAGCCAAGATTTATAGAATTTAAAAGGGATAGGACCCCAATCTATGGGAGTAGTATTAAGGGTGATAGGAATATGGTCAGATGCCACCCTAGAATTGCCCAAACAGTAAGCATTGGGGAATTTATCAGCCCAGGCAAGTGATATGAGGAAACAATCTAGTCTGACCATGGTGGGGGGGGGGGGGGGGGGGG
>JAMKQA010062905.1:0-12645 GCA_024699735.1 Posidonia australis
ATGATTTATTTCATGTTTTGGTTTTCCTTGTCTTCCATAATAGATTAGGTGGCGACTCCGTTTTATTTTGCTTTTTCGACGTGATTTTGCCGACCGATTTCGCATTCATTTGCGGAACCTCCTCGCCGGCATGGTTACAATACCGCTCAAAATTCTTCCCAAGAGATCATCAACAAGTCCGCATTTGGAAATTTGGTGCAGCTCACTGTCCTCCACCACTGATCTGCAGCACCCTTGAGCTGAAATGCCACGATCCGGACCCACTTCTCTACTGGACACTCGATCCCCTCTAAGATCTTCTCCACTTCCAGAAACCAAGCCTCACACTCCTCTGGTGTGTCGTGCCCATCAAAAGTCGATGCACCAAGCTAGCAGAACTGCTTGATCCACGGGTCTCCCTTCGCCTCATCCTTGCTACTGCTACCAAAGGACTAGGCAAAATCCCACATCATCTCGCCAAATTCTCGTCTCATACCCCTCCATGCACTACCCTCTCCTGTCTAGGAGTCGGGTACAGGGGTCTTACCACGACTGTGGCCTCGGCAAGACATCTTCCTGCCAGCACAACAAAACACAATAACCAAAATTTCAGGTGCACAAATCCCTATTGTGCAATCCTAGGGAGCCACTAGACCGTACATCACCACGTCGATGCACTAGGTGTAACCTTAGCTCTGATACCACTCTGTAACGCCCCGATTCCGGGCACGCTACTAAATCACAGTATCATAAGCAAAATTACACTAATTACAGAAACATTAAATAACTGTAACTAAGGCTCACCTTCAGGATCTCAATGTGCGGCTAGAAGCTCAGACTCCTGCACCGGAACTCTACTACACCAAACAGCACCTGAAAACCAAACAAGCACACGTGAGTGACATCTAAGTCACCCAGTACGCGCTCCAAACACACAAACAACAAAGTCTCTGTAAAACTATTAAAAACACTTTTTTAATTTTCAAAGGTTGGTTTTTCTTTTGAAAATTCTCTTTTCCTTTTAAAACAACATTCCCTTTTCTTTTCAGTTAAATCATTTGCGAGTTTGTTCCCAATTCCATACCCTTTTCAAAACTCATCATTTCTTTCTTTTATACTTTCCAAAACCTTTTTCATATTTTGGAGGAAATCACATTTTTGACCAGAATCAGTCTAAAACACGTTGCCTCTTAGGGCTCAAAACCAAAACCGAAATCATTAGCTGATAGTTGGTTAAAACCACAATTCTTATTCTTTTCTAGGATTTTAGGACCATTCACAAGTTCAATCCTAGTCAAACCACATTTCTTTTCTTATTCATTTCCACTTTTCTTTACTGATGTTACCTTGATCAGGAGTAATCAGGCACACAAGTAGTAGGCAAGGACATCCTTTCCCCTACCTCCCTGCACTGCCGCAGTGATATTCCTCGTGCGGGATGCCACCGCCCCGGCCAACTGGCCTCAATTCCTTTCATATATGCAAGGGGATATGACTTTGTCTGACGCCCCATTGGTGACCCGAACAACTAGGCACAATGACCCAAGCTCAGCCTACATCGTCGGTGACCCGAATAACTAGGTTCAATAACCTAGGCTCAGCCTACACCGTCATGAGCTCGGTGACCCGAACAACGAGATACAACGACCTAGGCTCAGCCTACACCGTCTCAAGCTCGGCAACCACAGTCGTGTCTGACAACTAGTTTCATTGGAGCTTCATACTCCTACCACGTTGTCGACACCAACCCCCATGGTTCCTTAACACATTATCAGTGTTCTATTTTCAAAACTCTTGAAGCTTTTCTTTTCAAAACCATTTCCATTTCATTCCTTTTTATTGCAGGAATCCGTGTTCCATGCAATACTTGACCATCTTGAGGGGTCCAACTCAATTCATGTAAAAACCATACTTTTAAATCATAACTTGGGTCTCATGCCCAACAACCACACACAATCCATTATTTTGCCCATTTATAGGGTCTAAAACTCATCATGCCCAAATCCACTTATTTGGGTTCCATATTCCTCCATACCATTTGCATGGGGAAAACACCACTACCGCACATTCATTGTTCATTTAAATCCTTTTATTTCCATTAATTGTTCCCATTTAATCACATGGGCCAGGGGATGAAAACGGTAGACCGAATTGGAATTTGGTATACCGAAAATCACTGATTTGGTATACTGAATTCCTTCGATATACCAAAACCCCCTGTTTCGGTCGACCGAAAGATTTCGGTTTGCCGAAACCAGGGATCCTGGCTTAATCTGTCAGGATTTCGGCATACCGAATGAGTTCGGCATATCGAATTCCTCGCAAACAGGGCACACTCCTGTTTCGGTCGATAAAAATCACCCGAAGTGGGAGCCTCAATCGGACCTCCCAAACACACATCACAAATTACCATTAAATCATGGGGTGTAGACCCTTGAGTCTACTTCAAAACCACCCAAACCATTTCTCAATCCATTAACTATATGCTTCATACGAAAATCACAAAGGGGAAGAGCTTAGTTTAACCTAATGCAGCTTACATCCCAAATCTCGTTTAATCCCACCAATTTTCCATCCTAACCGCATGATATCTATGTTTCCATGCATTTCAACTCATTCTCATCAATTTCACTATTTTCTACGATTTTACATGCATTTTCTCATTATTTTCAAGGAAACAATGGATGAAGGAGGGGAGGGTCGCGTACCTCTCCGGCGGCCCCTGCAACTCTAGCGAGCTCCACCACACCCTGGCATAGCCTCGGCGAAGCTCCGGCGATCCTCAGCCTCCCGTGGACGCACCGTCAAGCTGACCTTCCTCTCTCTCTCCGCTTGCGTGCCCCCCGTTCTCTCCTCCTCCTATCCTTTTTGGTCGTTTCCTCCCCTGCCCACTCCTGCCTTCCTCTCTTTATCCTCTCCTCCTCTCACGTCGCACCAGCCTTCCATCGCGTCAAAAGAGACAGCGAGGCACGGGCCTCTATCGCTGGTGGCACGGGTGTGTGGAAGAAGAGGAAGATGAAGACAAGGAAGGGTGGAAGGAAAAAGAAAGGAGAAAAATATGGAAAGAAAAGGAAGAAAAGATAGGCACACAAATCGAGGCGACTGTGCATCCTCAAACCGGACTCCACATTGATCCCCAAATCACAAACGAGTGCACAGAAAGCCAACCACATGCTCACACTACCAAGAAACAACAGATTATCCATTAATAAATCATTTACACAATATTACAATTAATTACATGGTTTACAATTAAAAATGGATAATCAGGCTCAGATGTCACACTACCAATGGCAGTGTGATTCTAGCAGTTTATGTTGATAATATGTTGCTGACGGTTGTGACTCTGCAGGCATTAATGAGACCAAGGGTACCTCAGGATACAATTTGTCACTAAGGATATGGGCAAGCTTCGATTTTTTTTGGATGTTGAGTTTGCATATGCTAGGGAGAGGATGGCATTGTCTCAAAGAAAGTGTGCACTGGATGTTCTTCAAGAGAGAGGACACTTAGACTGCAAGCCTAATAGTACTCCCATAGAGCAGAATCCCATGTTTTGGGACAATTCTTCAGAGGGGCTTGAGGAGCCTAGACAGTACAAATATTTGATTGAAAAGTTGATATACTTGACTGATACCTATCTTGATATAGCATTTGTAGTCAACCTTCTCAATTAGTTTATGCATGAGCCCAAAATAGTTCGCTGACATGGTGCCTTACGCGTGCTAGTTTATATCAAAGATGCCCTAAGGAAAGGTCTTATCTACAAGAGTAATAATCACCTAAAGTGGAATGATATGAATGTATGTATTCACTCTATAGGAAGTTTTCCACTACAGCCAAACTACATCAGTCACTTCCGAGTGGTCTCCTCACATATTGGGTGGGGGGACCATGGTTTTTTTGTGTTTTTAATTTTAAATAAAAAAGTTGTGGGTGGACCACTAAGGTATCTAAAATTTCTTTCATTATATGTCAAAAGTACATTCACATACTCTTGTGTCCGCCCCACACTTTCAAAATTATTAGTTCCGCCATTGCTCATACACGTTCTCTCCTTCCTTTATGTTATCTTAATTGTTGGATAGTGATTGTTATTACTTTTTTAGGCCTTCAAATTAGTGTTACCATCATTTCAAATTTAACTTTAATATTTTCCTCTTTATTTAATTTTCTATTTTCCTTTTCATTTTATTTTGTATTCTCCTCCTTCATCCACTTCAAATCATTTTCAATTTTTTCTTTTGTAAATATACATTTCTAATGAATTTAACTATAGACGGATATTACTAGTGCAAGGTCACTTTGATAATTCCATGGTTTTGTGCTTAGGTCCCACTATTTGGCCTATTTTATGCCTTACGATTTTCTGGAGGCACTCTGCCTGTGCTCCTATGTGTATAGATGTGCAAGTGTGTTGTGTTGTTGGCCTCGTGCTTGGAGGCTGGTTGTCGGGCCAGGGACGTGCAGGTGCATGTGCATGCATGCATTTGGTGGGTGGATACATGCATATCTAACCCTTCCTGCGCGTATAAGAAGAAATGAATGGGTCGAAGTTTCTCCCGCACTCTTCCTTCCCTTTCCCTTCCTGTCATCTTCCTCTTCTCTCTTCTCTCCTTCCCCACTTGAGCGAAATGCCTTACTCCTCCTCCTCTTCCTTTCCCCCACTTCCTCTCTCACCTTCCCTTCCTCCTTCTTCTTCTTTCCCCTCCTTCCATCCTCCAGCCCAATTCTCCCCTCCTTCCTTTTCTTCCACCTCAATGCGAGTGAGTGAGAGAGAGATAGGGACAGAGAGTGACAGAGAGAGGTAGAGGTGGTGCTATGGTGTTCGGCTGGTGTGAGGGACTTCAGACTTCTTCCTTGGCATCGAGTGAGCTCAAGGAGCGGCTGAGGATGTCCGGGAGACAGGACAATCGTTAGAGAGCGCTTGGTTGGCCAGAAGATCACCGATAGTCATTGTGAGGTACGCACCTCACATTTCATATAGAATGCATGAAATTGATAGAAAATCTTAGGAATGCATGTAACAAAGGTAAATTTATGTTTCTAGAATTTGATGTGAATTTATGGTGATTTATTGAGGCATTTATGGTAGTGGTTGTGCTTTGGATCGTTTCGACCCTTTTGGCTTTATGAGTTATATCTTGAGCTATGATGCATGGATTTTGATTTTGTCTGTGTGATTTTGGAGTAAACTTATTGTAACAAACCCCAAGTCGCCATCCCTCAACCTAGCTACAATTTTTCATTTTATTATTAACATACAATTACACTGATTATGCAATTAAATCTAAGTACACTTAGCAAAAGTAGAACTAGTAAACAATAGAAAATAAAACTACACTAAACACTCACTTGGATCCCTAATGTGTGACAGGGTGACTCCACCTTTATGTACTAGCAACCAACAGCTACTATCCTACACCTGCCAAAGTACACAAAACAAAGTACACATGAGTGACCACTCAAAACGGTCACCCAGCACACATTCCACCTAAGACAACTGGCACACCACGTAGAGGAAACAGGCGTAACTAGGCCACAAGCACAGGCATCCCCACCTAGATGCTGCAACACCAAAACTAGGCAATACACCATTGCTCAACATGTAGCAAAACTCAAAACCATGCCTTTATAAACCATTCTTTCTCTTTTCCATTCCAAAACTATATACATGCACTTTAAAATCCTTTTATGCACGCCTGAGATGGTTGTTTTAGCCAACCCAAGCCTAAAACCACACAAAACACACTGCCTAGCCCCACACACTCCCTGGGTGGGTAGGACCACTCATGGTGTTTGAATACTCTCTAAAGTACCCAACGCACCTACAACAGCAACCACAAAACCAACACAGAGCCTCTGCTCTACGCAACATGATCCCCTCTGGACCAAAAACAACCACACAAAGCATCAAAGCCTCTGCTCCTAAAAGCACGGTCTATTCTAGACCAAAACCAAGGAACTACTGCTCCCAAAGCACTACGCCTCAACTAGGCGCAACACCATGGCCACCTTTATGCCATAGCCTGATTCCATAAATCAGGACATAGTAAAAATTACAAGCACAACAATGTGTCGAGCTACCCGACGCCAAGCAATCAACACTAGCCACAAGTAGTCCACTACGGAGCTACCACGGTGTCTGCTCTGCTACAAACAACTACCTTATGGAGGAGTTTGTTTATCTCAGCAGCCTTCCACCTGAAGGAGCCTCAAAGGCTAACCACACACCAGGAAAGCCTACTCATCCTACTCTTAGACGAGTTGTCCTCTCTCAGGACAAACCACAAGGTATGCCCTCCCAAGCTCAATTAGCACCCAAATTACGCCTTGGTACCTGTAACAACCAAGGTATCATGTCCAACGACATAGGAGTCTCATACCTTCCGAGTCCACTGCCACGATACCTC
This sequence comes from Posidonia australis, assembly GCA_024699735.1. Lineage (NCBI taxonomy): Eukaryota > Viridiplantae > Streptophyta > Magnoliopsida > Alismatales > Posidoniaceae > Posidonia > Posidonia australis. The sequence goes on from JAMKQA010062905.1 coordinate 6,393, forward strand.
TAGGTACGAGCAGTACCCTACGTCTCCGGCACTCGGGACTAACACCTACCTAGATAGCACCTCGACCCACGGACCTCAACCTTGGCCTCGTGAACGATGATCAAGGAGTGTCATACCTCCAGGATCCGACAAGCACATGCCTCAGCCTCTTCATCTCTGACCTCAACCTAGGTGCCACGTCTGACTCTCCGAAGGCATTATCACACCTTCAAGTCCAGGCAACGTGCTCCTACGATCTCTCGGTCCACCCAAGCAAAAAACCACGGAAATCTGTTTTCAAATCCTTTACAAACTGATGCATTTCTCTTTCCAAAACCTTTTGAAAAACCATTTCGAAAACCATTAAAACATCTTTTCAAAAATATCACAAAATTGCTATCCAAAAGCGACACGAAAATGGAAACCAAAACCACAACTCAAAGCACTGTCTCGACAACTCTTCTGTCAAGCCTAGAAAGCCACACCAAGCGCACTCAGAGCACTAAGTTCTAGTGCCAACGTGTCTGACGCCTACTGGCTTGTGTCTTGCATGAGCCACAGCCAACTCAGTGTCAAACACCCAACAATGCCACTGAATATCTAATTCAGCACACCAAGCCACACCGTACCTCAATTCCAACCCAAGGGTTAAATATGAACCCTAATGTCCAACTAAGCCATTAAAGTGAGAACCTAGTAATTTTAAGTTCTATCATCTTTTATTCTACCCTCTACCCAAGTAGCCTCTTGCTAATCTCTTTTAGGCAATCCTTAGGCCATCTCTAATTATTATCCTAACAATTTATGAATCACCAAGTTACCCACGTCATTAACACCTCATTTAACAAGGTTACCAATACAAGCAAGCAATATAATACCTTGAACTCAACAACCTAGGCTTCTTGCCAGGTTCGCCTCCCAGGTGTGTCCGGTGCTTTGTTTCAGTTGCAGAGCTCAAGCGACCTGCACCCATCACTATCGATTCTCAATCTCTACCTACACATGATGAAACGCAGCAAACAACATACCAAACTAAAGGAAATCACACAAGCAATATCATGGAACAGAAATCATCCAATTCTACGTACCACAACTTAAGAAATCACCAAATAACATTTCAAATGAATAGTATAAACCAAGATTAAATTTTTGAAGCTAAAAATCACACAAGCAATCAAAAATCACATTCCACATATCAGACTAAAGAACTTGTCGAGCTCGACAGTCTGGGACAGAATTCACGGGAATCCGTCACCCGTGGCTCGAGAAATTAAAGAAAGAAGGCTAGAAACATTGTTCACCCAAAACCAACAGAATCGTCGTAAATGCCCCATAAATTCCCAAAAATCACCATAAATTCTCCAAGCATCCATTCACATCCAATACACACTAACATGCCCCTATGTATCGAATTGAGCATGAAAGGAAATTCTACAAGGGGTGTGTACCTTGAATGGATGGCCGACCTTTTTCCTCTTCCTTGTTCAGCCACAAATATCTGGTCTTCTCCTCCTCCTCACGACGACAGCAACGCGATGATGGCAAGTTCCTCCTCCTTCGACCACCTCTCCTTCAACCCTCTCTCGTCTCTCCCTCATCCCCCCCCCCCCCTCTGTGTGTCATGCAGGAGGGGTGGAGTGAAGAAGAAGAAGAAGGAGAGAAGAAAGGAAGGAGAGTGGGGCTCGTAAGGAGAGAGAGAGAAAAGAGGAGAAAATACAAAAAGAAAAAAAAGAAGGAAAAGAGGAAGCCACAGTACGAGACCAAACCATGCGACCTTCCACATCCACGTGACTCATGCAAATACGGACAACCACTGGGACACGCAAATAAATCTCCACGGTCCAGGACAAACCCTCAAACTCCCACAAGGGTCGGTACAGCAACAAAACCACTGAGCACCAAAAAGGACCAAAACCCACATTACAGGCGCAGAAAGCTGCTCGAGCTACATTTTATAATAAATGCAGGGAACTCAACGTCAAACGACCCAAAATTTTATTAAAATATCTAGCCAAAAATGCTAATCTAAGTCTGAGTCATTACACTTATGCGTCTATGTCCCGTGTTTTATTCGTGGTTTGTGGATTTTGTTTGGTGGGTCCGCCCTTCACTCCCTCTTGGGCAATAGGGCTAGCTAGGGTTCGAGCCGTTTTTCAAAAAAGGAAGAAATCGATATGTCGTTTTTGAACGGTATGCCATTTTTGAATAGTATGCCATTTTTACTTCAGAATTGTCCTCTTGGTTCTTATTTAGGTCGATCGAATTTATTCAGTCTACCGTTCTGGACCCTTGAGTGTTGACTATTGACCCAGTTCGGTCAACCATTTCTTTTCGGTCTACTTAATCAGAGATTTTTGGGCATCTGATTAGATTTTCGGTCTATCGTTTCTGGTGCCCTAAGCCCAGTTTGGTTGACCGTTCCATTTCAACATGCCCAACTAGGCCCGAGTTGGTTTTATAAATGAGAATTTGATGACTTTGTCGGATTGGTTTGTGTGACCATGCCGACCCGAGGAGGTCCCGACGTGGAGCCGCGCCAAAGGGAAGGAGATCACAGCCATGCCAAGATGGCGAATGCGCAAGGAAAGATAAAAGAAAAAGAAAAGAGGAGTCACCACCTAGTCTTTTAAGGGAAACACGAGGAAAACCACAAAAGAGATTGGATGCATGAGGTGCAGATGTGAAGGCTGGATGTCTGCTAACCAGATGATGGGCAAGGATTCCTATTACGCACGAGGAAGGTGTTAGGCACCCTCGTACGCCCGAGAAACTCGATCTTTCTAGTCTAATTGCTTGCTAAAGACTAGATGGATGATTGCTAAACCTGAATCATGTTCTAATCATGCTAATATGTATGCCATGACAATACTAGATGGATGTGCAAGACAGTGTGAGAAAACTACGAAGAAATCCACATGAATTGACAAAATCGCAAAAAATCACATGAAATGACGAGATTTTGTTAAAGAACACCTCTGAAAAACATAATGATATCAAAAAGATGACAAGCCAAGTCAACATGAGTCCTCGAAATCTTGAAAAAGTTGTGAAAATCAAAAAGGAGAAAAATAATCCGTGGTAGGGACAAATGTCGGCTTCTGGCCTGTTAATGTACGCCCTAGGGCGATGAAACCCAAATCAAATCAAAAATCTAAAATGTAGGATTAAAATCAATCAAATCAGATATCGGATAAGAAACTCTGAAGACAGTGAATCGAAATCATGGAGAAAGTCATGAAAATCAAAAAAGGGGAAAATAAGCTGTAATGGGGAAAATGTCGGCCCTCAGGCCTGTTAATGTACATCCTCGAGCGATGAAATCTAAATCAAATCAAAAATCTGAAATGTAGGATTAAAAGAAGTCAAATCGGTTATTGAATAAGAAATTCTAAAGACAGAGTAAAGAAAGAAATCCATGAAGGAAAGGCATGAGATGTCGACTCGCTAAATGTAAATGTGAGGAAAAAAGATATGAAATGCATGGATAAATGCCTAAATATGCAAAAACTCTAAAGAATAACTTAGACACGGACTATGCTAGACTGAGTGCAAAGATTGAGATGCAATGAGTGAAAAAAGTCCCAAAATATGCAAGAAAACATTGAAAACCCTAAATGATGGATTTAGAAATAATCTAAGGGCCTATATGCAAATTGTATGTACTCAGGAAAGATTTGATGTGAATCCAGGGACTTTTATGCAAAATTGCAAGACCTCAATGTGATAAAAAGTGGGATTTTATACTGGTCAGTGCAATTATGATGTTTCCTGAGGTCTAGGATGCAAAATGTGCAAGGAAAACTCATTTTTTTATGTTCTGGGGGCCTCATGCAAAAGTCTATGACCAAACTGTAAAGAAAATTCCATTTTACTAACGTCAGTGTGAATTTTAAATATTTTAGGGCTCAGACAACAAATTTCACAGAGAAAACATCATTTTTAAAAGATTCAGGGGCTAAATGCAAATATTCTGGACCTAAATGTAAAGAAACTATGTTCCAGGGACCCAGATGTGATAAAAACATGCATTAATATGTTAAGAATTAAAAGATGAACTATGCAGGGGGCCACATGCAAAATTCACAGAGAAAAGAAAAGAAATAAAAAGTATTTTAAAACTACATGGATTAAAGTGAAAATGTCTGGACCCACATGCAATAAAAAGGATCTAAATGTAATAAAATAAGGACTTAAAATTAATAATCAAAAACTAAAGAAATTGGGCCTAAAAAGACCCATTCGAAGATCACCGGAGGATCACCGGCGATCTCTCCGGCAAGCTCCTGGAGGCGGTCTAGCGATCTGAGGGGTGCGCACAAGGCTGGGGTAGCACCACGGAGCCATGGCGAGGCTGGGAGGATGCCCGGTGAAGCCCGAGGAGGTCTGGAGGCCTTCCCCCACCTCCGTCTCCGGCGACAAGGATGATGGCGGCGATTGGGTCGCTACGGAGGCTCTGGCAGGCAATGGAGCGGCTCGGTGGGCTCGTTGGGGATGCATGATGGTTCCTAGATCGTCAGCGCTGTATAAGGAGAAACGCATGCCTCCATCATTTAAACTTTTATAACAAGAGTTAACTGAAAAAATATTAGTATTGTTTGGTAGCCAAAGCAGGGTGTCCTCACCAAGCACTAGAGAGACAGATTGGAGTATGGAATCAAGCACTTGTACCTGGTTTTGAAGAAGTGAAAGGTTAGCTGAAGGTATCTTAGAAGAATCAAATAGTTTATGGAAGTCAGACCTATAAAGATCCATGCTATCCTTTAAAGAGGCTTTTTTATATCTGGCTTCATTGAACAGTTCAGGAAGATGAAACTTTAACTTCACTCCATTCCACCACTTATTTTCCCAAAATATAGTATACATACCGTTATGAATCTGGGAGGAAGAGAAACACTTGAAAATGCCAAAACAAGATTTCAGGATTTACCATAGAGGAGAGCCTTTATTTATTGAAGAGTTAAGTAAAGCACCTAGTCAGGTGGTATTAAGATATCTCACCTTAACAAGTTCTTTCCATTTCATGTGATGGCTAGGCTAAAGTTCCTTAAGTTGATGATCCCCCAGCCTCTCTGTTTTTTGTCTCTACACAGTGATGCCCATTTCACTAAGTGCATGCATGCCTTTCTGGTTGGGGGAGAAAGAATTCCAGAGAAATCTACTCCTTATTTTATCGATCCCCTTCTCCACTCTAGTTGGCAAATGCAGGATAGATAAATAATAAGTAGGGATTGTAGAGAGAACAACATTTAGTAGAGTCAATCAACCACCCAAACTTAGGTTCTTTGCCTTCCACAGGGTAAGTTTTTTAGAAATTCTCTCCATTACTGGGGTCCAGTCCCTATAGGTGGCTCTTCTGAAATGCAAGGGTAAACCAAGGTATAAAATTGGTAAATCTGTTGACCCACATCCTAACATAGCACAGTAGTTATCAATGGAGCTTTGAGTTACCCCAATACCAGTAATTGAGGATTTATGGAAATTAATTTTCAATCCTGTGCAAGTTTGAAAATAGCATAAAATTCTTTTAATATTTATCATATTTTCCTTACTATCAGATAAAAACAAAATAGTATCATCTGCATATTGGATATTAACCACAGATGGCCCCCTATGTGGGAATTGTATGCCAGAAATTAGGTGATTAAGCTATGCCAGATTCAACATACGATTTAGAATGTGAGTAGCTATGAGGAAGAGTAAGGGAGATATAGGATCTCCTTGCCTTAATCCGTTATTTGCACCAAAGTATCCTTTAGGGGATTCATTTACTAAGATAGAGAATTTTGCAGTACATATACACATTTCAACTCAGGATATCCATCTCTGTCTAAATCCAAGTCCTTTAAGTGAATCCAATAGGAAATCCCAATTGATATTATCAAAGGCCTTTTCGAAGTCCAACTTTAGAATATATCCAGGTATATTGTAGGTTTTCATGTAGTGTAGAGTTTCTTGTGCTACATGAAAGCAATCACCAATTGATCTACCAGGTAAAAAGGTACATTGAGTTTGATCTATTGCCATATTCAGAACCGGAGATAATCTAGTAGCCAAGGTTTTAGTGATAATCTTATAAATACTATTCACCAGACTTATAGGTTTAAAATCCTTAATAAGTTGAGCACCATTCTTTTTTGTCATTAAAGCAATGAAAGTCTGGTTGAAAAGAGCAAGGAATTCAAGATCACTTGAGGAGTGAAGGTCCTGAAAGATGTTGTAAATATCTGTTTTTAGGAAATCCCAGAAATGGTGAAAAAAGGTCAAAGGGAAGCCA